>JANAVB010033219.1:13535574-13798074 GCA_029216955.1 Iris pallida | reverse complement strand
TCACTAAATGTCGCTAATTTAAAAAATATAGCGATATTTACTGACTATTCTACGACGTTATTTTTTATGAAGTTAAAGCTGGTCGGTATACGTCGCTGGATGTCGCAAATAGTGTCATTTTGCGACGTCTTTTAAGGACGTCGCTAATATGCAAAATATTGGCGACGTCTTCCTTCAGCGTCGCTAATTTCGTCGCTGATTTGACTTATTTTGGTAGTATCCTTCCTTAACGTTCCCCATGTCATTTTCTTCAATGGCATTGCTCCTAGTCCTGCCGATCAGCCGGAAGGAGAACCACCAGTGAACCAGCCTCAACAAGGAGAACAAGCCCAGCTCTTAGGAGCATCCTCCCGAGCTATGCCTTCCGGGGATCCAGAGCCTCCAGTTCAGCCAGCTCAGCCTGCAGAGCCTGACAATAGAGTCTTGGTAGGACTCATCCGAGAATTACTCGCCTCTCAAGATCGTCGGGGCGATGCCCTGTACCAGACAATACAAGATGATATAGGAAGAGTGGGTTACCAAGGTAACAGTGCATCCAATAATTTCAAGCGCTTGAACCCTCCCTTCTTTGATGGCAGTTAAGATGCTATTGCTGTCGATGCTTGGCTTCAGGACATAGAGGTTATCCTTGAGGCAGCAAGGACTCCATAGGAAGAGAAGGTGGCTGTAGTGCGCCTACAGTTATTGGACTTAGCGCGCACCTGGTGGGCGACGTTAGCAGTTGGATTGGCGGCGCTTGTCCCATGGGCGACATTTAGTGACAAGTTTTAGATCAAGTACTTTGATGTAGTGGCTCGATATGATCTGCAAACGAGATTCACCAATTTGAAGCAGATGAGCAGGACGGTCGATGGATATGCGACCGAGTTTTCAAGACTGAGTCGGTTTGCTGCCACCTTGGTGACAACCGAGTTAGATCGAGCACAGCGATTTCAGCAGGGACTCCACCTAGAAATTATTCTAGCTATGGAGCAGTTCGAACATCGGACTTTTGATGTTGTCTTGAGGGCAGTTAGGAGGCACGAGTACACCTCGTAGAGGATCGTGGACCGAACTGAAAGCAGGAAGAGGTCCCATAGGCAGATGAGTATGTCCTTAGCACCAGCTCCGACAGCTAGGGCTTTGTCGATTGGAGTTCTCCGAAGGCGTATTCAGTTACGTCGGTTCAGCATTCAACACCGACGTACCCTAAACAACAGAAGCGGAGACAGTCTTCCACAATGGGTTGCACTCATTGTGGGAAGCCAAGATACGTTGTTTCGGAGTATCGCAGAGCACCGGGATTATGGTTGGCTTGTGGGGCACTGGACCACATAATAGAGTCCTGCCCGAATAGAGCTAGTTCATCATCGTCAAACCTAACTAGTCCATCGGTTAGGGGACCAGCCCCAGCACCAGTGCAACAGCAGAAGCAGTACCAGCCTCTGAGGCCATTGCCGCCTCAGGCACAAGCCTTCCAGCAGCAGAGACCCCAATATTATGCCCATACCCAAGCTCAGATACAGAACCGGCTTATTGGTAACGATCTTGTGGGAGTAGATAGAGTATTTTCCTCGTGTCGAATCATAGTTAGCGGTAGAGAGTTTCCCGCTAGGTTGATAGAATTTCCGATGGCCGACTATGATATGGTCCTAGGAATGGATTGGTTGAAGGAGCAATACATAAGAATAGACTGCCATATTGGCAGGATTATTTTTGGTATTTCTGATGAGATAGAGTTTTCATTCTCTAGGGGCGAAATAGAACCTTCTCCACAGTCTTGCAGATGGCAGTAGCAGTAGCAGTTCAGTTTTTCAGAGTAGTAGAAGAGTTTTCTGATGTATTTCCCGAAGAGCTTCCAGGCATACCCCCAGAGAGAGATAGAGTTCACCATTAATTTGCTTTCAGAGATGGCACTGGTATCAGAGAGTGTCTACAAGATGGCATCTTCAGAGTTGGAGATTTTGTACAAGATGATTGAAGAACTCAGAACCAAGGGATTCATTCGTGCTAGCGGATCGCCTTGGGAAGCCCCGATGCTTCTTATGAAAAAGAAGGATGGTACGTCAAGATTATGTATTGATTATCGTACCTTGAACTCTGTAACAATCAAGAACATATATCCTCTACCAAGGATAGATGACTTATTTGATCAGCTCAGGGGAGTGGCAGTATTCTCGAAGATTGACTTGCGATCAGGGTACCATCAGATCAGAGGTAGAGAGCAAGACATCCCAAAGATAGCATTCAGATCAAGATATAGGCATTGGAAGTTCCTTGTTATGCCATTTGGAGCGACCAATGCGCCAGTCGTATTCATGGACCTCATGAATCTTATCTTCATGCCTTATTTGGATCAGTTTGTGATAGTGTTTATAGACGACATCTTGGTCTATAGCAAGAGTGAAGCGGAGCATGAGCAGTATCTCAGAATAGTCCTTCAGATTCTCAGAGAGCACAGGTTGTACGCGAAGTTCAGTAAGTACGAGTTTTGGCTTGACTGTATATCGTACTTGGGTCACATCACCACCAGAGGTACAGTAGAAGTGGCCCCCAGAAGATAGTGGCTATAGAGTCATGGCCAGTATCCAGTACAGTCGTCGAGGTTCGTAGTTTCCTTGGATTGGCCGGCTATTACCGACAATTTATTTTAGACTTTGTTCGGATTTCAGCGCCTATGACGCGGTTGACCGGTAAGGATGTACAGTTTGCTTGGATAGCAGAGTATCAGAGTTCATTTGAGAAGTTGAAGCGAGGATTATTGATAGCCCCCATTCTCACTCTTCCAGATGGGACTGGAGGATTTTCAGTTTATTATGACACTTTCGACAGAGGATTGGGATGCGTCTTGATGCAGCATGGTAAGGTAGTCGCTTATGCGTCACGTCAACTTTGTGACCATGAGAGAAATTATCCTACCCATGACTTGGAGTTAGCAGCAGTAGTTTTTGCATTGAAGCTTTGGAGGCATTATTTATATGAAGATCAGGTAGAGATTTTCAATGACCACAAGAGTCTTAAGTATGTGTTTACTCAGAAGGATCTTAATATGCGTCAGCGAACATGGCTAGAGCTACTGGTGGATTATGACATCAACCTGTAGTATCATCCCGGGGAGGCCAACGTAGTAACAGATGTATTGAGCAGAAGAGCTAGAGTTTACTTCCTAACAGTACAACCAGAGTTATTAACAGATCTTCAGAAGATGAGAATAGAGATAGTTCTCCATACCAATGTGGCATTGATGGCCAGCATGCAAGTTCAGTACTTCATCATAGTTAAGAGGATCAAGATGGCACAATCAGCAGATTCTAAGCTTCAGCGACTTAGAACAGAATGTGTAGCAGGACGGAAAGCAGAGTTATGTATTCACGAAGATGGTACACTCGGACACGGGAGGTATTTTGTTGTACCCCGTGGTGATATTAGACATGAGATCGTGGCAGAGGCTCACAGTTCTCAGTATTAAATTCATCCCGGTGGCACGAAGATGTACCGAGACATCTGTCATCATTTCGGGTGGAATGACATAAAAAGGAAGATAGCCCAATTTGTCTCCCGATATTTAGTTTGCCAACAAGTTAAAGCTGAACATCAGAGACCAGCTGGACTTCTTCAACCTTTACCGATTCCAAAGTAGAAGTAGGAGCATATAACCATGGACTTTGTAACTGGGTTACCTAAATCCCCGGCTGGCAGGGATGCTATATGGGTTATCGTCGATCGTCTCACAAATGTAGCTCATTTCCTCCCATTCAGAGTTGGTCAGTCGACGGATCAGCTAGCAGAGAAGTACCTCAGGAAGATTGTCAGATTGCATGGAGTGCAAGTTAATATCATATCAGACAGAGATTCAAGATTCACATCGCACTTTTGGCGAGTCTTCAAGAGAGTTTGGGGACTCGTCTCAAGTTCAGTTCAACATATCACCCGCAGACAGATGGTCAGTCAGAATGCACGATTCAGACTGTTAAAGATATGCTGCAATCTTGTATGTTGGACTTTGGTGGTTCGTGGGAAGATCACCTGTACCTAGTGGAGTTCTCCTATAACAACAGTTTCCAGGCTAGTATCCAGATGGCACCCTTTGAAGCACTGTATGGCAGGAAGTGCAGATCCCCGTTAGCCTGGGATGATATAGGTGAGAGGTAGATGCTTGGTCTAGAGATTATTATGCAGACAATCGAGGTGGTCAGACAAGTCAGAGTTCATCTTTGAGTTGCCCAAGATCGCCAGCACCATTGGGCCGATTCTCATCGGCATGCCCTTGAGTTTTCAGTCGGCGACCACGTGTTCCTTAGGATCTCGCCTACCCGTGGCGTCATTCGATTCGGCGTACGGGAAAAGCTTAGTCCTAGGTATATAGGGCCGTTTGACATTCTCGAGCGAGTAGGTAATGTGTCCTATCGTCTCACTCTTCCGCCGTCGTTACGTGAGCTACATGACATGTTCCATGTATCCCAATTGCGACGGTATATTCCGGATCCAAGCCATGTCCTTGATCATTCGGAATTGGTTGTTGGAACCAACCTTTCGTATGAGAAAAGTCCCGTATCCATATTGGACCGAAGAGAGAAGGTACTCAAGAACAAGACTATTTGTTTAGTCCATGTTGCTTGGGGTCACCACTCTTCAGGTGAGTCAACGTGGGAGCGTGAGGATGATATCCGCTCGCGATATCCACACCTATTTGACTCATAAGATATAATGTCTTCCTTATGCCTTATGCTTTTAAATTCCTTGCTTGCATGAATGATTGCTTGATTGGTTGCTAGTCGTAGATGGTTTGTGCTTTAGTATAGCTCGCCCCGACATCTCTAGCCTCTTGATTAAATTTCAAGGACGAAATTCTTTTAAGGTGGGTAGAGTTGTCACTCCCATTTTTTGTTATACGTATTTCTAGTGTACGTATACGGATTTCAAACCGTATTTTATTTACTGTATTTCCGTATATCTTTATTGTTCGTGTCATAACCATATTCCTTAAATGCGATCTTAAATTTCCAATCCTTGTTTATTTTAAATATTTTATAGTAACAAAAATCTCCTCAAACAAATTATTATGTTTTTAATTTTTTATAATTACATAATGTGTTATTATATATTTTTGTTTAAAACCTTAGACAATTTATGCAATTTCAAAATTTACATGGACACCTCATGGGGACATGTGTCTCCTTTGGAGGAGACTAGAAAGGAGACACCTCACCCCTTTCCTTCTTTATATGAAAAAAAGGTTTTTATAGAGGAAGGGAGAGAGAGAGGGCTGGCACCCTCACCATCTCATCCCTCTCTCTCGGTTCACTCTCCTCTCTCTCGATTCTCTCTCTCTCTCTCCCTCTCTCGGTTTTCTCTCTCTCTCTCGACACCCTCTTCCTCTCCCTCAATCTCTCGGCTCCCTTCCCCTTTCCTCACGCCCGCGCACCCGCGCCCGCCGACGAAGCCCGCGCACGGTGGCTGTCACCACCGCCCCCGGCCGGCCGGCCCTCTCTACCGTCGGCGCCCCCTCATGGCCGCCGCTTCCCCCTTACCGTCGACCACATCACCACCACCATCATCTCTATCTCCATCTCCACCATCATCAAACCCTAACCCCTTTTACTTCAAAAAAAAAAGAAATGAAGAAGAAGAAGAACTTGGAGTGAAGAAGGAGAAGTTGGAGAAGAAGAAGATGAAACCCTAATTCCCAAATTCAAATCCCTAATTTTCCAAGGCAAGTCCTCCATCCTTTCTTTCTATTTCAAATCAAAAAATTTTGTTAAAAACTCTATTATAGGTTATAGGCTATGGAAGGTATAAATCAAATATAACATGGATATATGATTTTGATTGAATATAGACACTCGGACACGACCGCAGGACACAGAATCGATACGGCTATGTTTTGTACATATAATTCTGAAATTATATGTATATATTAAAATGGAGTAGTATTAGTAAATCATGGTTAACTACAAAAATTTGTCAGATTAGCGACGTCTAAATACGTCGCTAATGTCAGCGAAAACGTCGCTAAATCAATTTAGCGACGTTTCAGGAACGACGGAAAAAAATTGTGTCGCTAAACGAGAAAACGTCGCAAAACGTCGCTAGGGCGACGCTATTTTGCGACGCCAATGACGTCGCTAATTAGCGGCGTTATTTGTGATGTTTGTTATTTGATGCTAATCAGCGACGTAAAAGGCGACGTCATAGCGTGGTCGCCATTTAGCGACAGTTTTGCGATGTTTTGGCGACGACGAGCTGACATCAGATTTGGTGCCACGTGTTGCCACGTCAGAATTTAGCGACGCTTTTAGCAACATTTCCTGACGTCGCTAATATGTAGCGACGAATACTAACTGTAGAAGCATGGAATTTCAGGACCAGAAACCCTATACGCCAAACACTACATGCGCCAGGGAGCTCAGATGAAGTACTTGGCACAGCAAAGCAAAAGAATAGACATTAAAAGAGGATTTTTATTCATATAAAAGTCTATTACATGTCTAAAAAAAGCTATACAAAGGAGAATTTCTACAAAAAAAGACCCTAAGTCTACAGCTAGGCGCAGCAATCACCATGCGCTCTCAAACAGGCGCATCTCGCCATGCGCTCTTAGCCAGGTGCATTCCTTCAGCAGCTCAGTTATGTGCATCCTCAGTTATGTGCATCCCTTCAGCGGCTCAGCCAGGCGCATCTCTTCAGCAGCTCAGTTATGTGCCGCCCTTCAGCCAGGCGCATCATGAAGTGTCAGCATATGCGCCGTCAAATGCTTCGACTAATGAAGCATTTATTGAGCAGAACGAGAGTAGGCAATCAACCCTCTAGCTGGAGGAAGAGATCTTCAAACCAAGGAAGAGGAGAGCACCACAATCGACCTGCGGCTAAAGGAGCAGCATTCAACCCAACCAGAATGGGCAACACCCACTCTAGCGGGAGGAGGAGCTCTCTTAAAGCCCAAGGAAGATGATCGGAGCACCGCAATTCTGATCTTCGGCTCTTCCAGCATAACGGGGACGGGGCTCGAGCATTCCGATCTTTGGATGCAACAGGCACCTTCCGCCTGCCTCAGAAGCCCTCGACTCCGACTTTTGGATGTAACAGTCACCTTCAAGTGCATTAATGAAGACAATGCATCGTATTTTCACCCTCGGGTGCATCTCATCAACAGAATGTGCTCGAGCAAACAAATTCATTTTGGAAGGACGTGAGAGAGCGAGAAGCAAACTCTCTCCATGCCACTATTTATAGGCCGGACAAATCAAACCCATACGCCAAGTGACTGGCTCTCCGAATCTCGTGCAATGAATTTGCATTAAATGGTGATGAACCTGATGATTTGAATTCAGCCAAGTCAAAAAGGCTATTTAAAGCACTCGAAGAACGTAACAGTCGGACAAATAAAGACGTATCATGCGAAACGGATGCGCTGGTCAGACCTCGCATCATACATAACGCGCCCATCAGCTCCAAGTACCTCATAAGGATGCGCTCCCATGCGTCCCCATGCGCCTAGTGGAACGTCGATCGATGCGCCCACTCAACAGCCCATCACCTGTCAAGAATATTAAATGCTGAAGTCTGACAGAGTTGGCAGCACGTCCTCCGAGGACTGAACAGTTGACAACTTTTTTAGAAGACGAAGCGTCACCAACGTTAGCATCATCATTACTTTCCTTCGGCGGTTACAAGCCACGTGGCCGCCCAACCATCTCGCATGCGCCTCCGCAGCCATGCGCCCAAATCTCTGTATGCGCCTCAAAAGCCATACGCCTCAGACTTTTTCTCTGATCCCTAAAGATAGAAGTCAAAGTCACTACTGAAGCCCCGTATGCGCCTTAAAAGCCATGCGCCCCGACTGGTTCATGACTCCTAATGGTTACGAGCCAAAGCCTCCTCATGCACCCAATCCCAAACGCATCCTATCAGATCACTCCCCACCAAATCTGAGATCTTCGAGCCATGGACCTACGACACGCGTCCTTTGACTTGATTCAGCCTATGAAGGGGTGCTAATCACCCAAGATTTCAGCAACTGAAAGATCCTCTCCATTGCTACGTGTCAGCTCTGCCGCAGCCCACAACAGCAACAAGAAGGGTTCAACTCCTCAATTAGAGCGCATCGTCCATGTGCCACCATCAGCTGTCACCACGTGGTATCCCCACAAACAGGCGCATCCTGCATATGCGTGCATGAGCAGTCAGCCTGCAGACTATAAATAGAGGGATCATTTCCTTCTTTGACATCTACCAAACAAACAGACGAATAGATACAGACAGAGACCTATATGCAGTGATACAGATACAGACACTCAACGTCTTCTTCCTCTCCGCAAGCTCCAGCACCCAGAGCAACTCAGACCTTCAGAGAACCGAGAACCGTCGTCAGATCGTCAACGGAGTCAACGCATTACCACTCACTCCATCGGCACAAGGGACCCAGATAAACAAAAGTGTACTCCTAGGACTACGTCTAAGTCCTACATTGTAACACTGTTCTGTTTGTAATTAAAATTTGTAATCAAAAGATTTTAATGGCAAACAAGCTGGCGACTCTGCTGGGAACCTCTTTCTCCTCTACCGAGAAAGCTGTGTCGCAATCCGACGACGTGAAGGTAGGCTGCTCCCACAAGATGCTGGTTGTACGCCTCAATCAATAGGCGTATGAGAAGTTCATCTCTGAAGGCAGTGCGAGTCCTTCGAAGCGGCTGCCGAAGCCGAAGAAGACTCGCCAAGTCTGGGTGCGCAAGGTCGACGCCTCTGGCACCACCACTGAAGGGGATGTGCCAATACAGCCTTCCCTTCCTGCTGACATCCTCAACAACCAAGATGCGCCTACCGGTGCAGCACATCTCTCGGAAAAACGTGCGGTTGACCAAATTTCCCAGCCATCTCCCTCTCAGGCGAGGAAGATACGTTGACGGAGCAGGGGCGCAGCTAATGCCCTGCGCATCACCTCTGATGTGCCATAGAAGGTCTCTGTCTTTGACAGACTCACTCGCTGTAGTGGCGAGGAGAATTTGGATTCTGAGTACTATGCGCCCCAGTGGGCTAGTACGAAGAAGTCCAAGGCAGCACGGGCCATGCGCCTCAAACGTGCTATGCCAGCAGCAAACCAGAAGCATGCGCTCACAATCATGCGCGCTGCTGATGGTAAGCTGTATAAGGTCAACTCGGGTGCTTCTGCGTCGGAAATGAGTCGACCTTCCAAGTTCTTGTCTCACTTGGGCGCATCTGTTGCGTTCGTAACCAAGTCGAACAAGGCAAACCCTGTGGTCTTGAACTCCCGTGCCTCCATTGGTTGTGCGTCTGAGGTTCGTTCAAGTCACTATAAATGTTGTTCCCCCACTACTGATCTGAGTGTCTGTTTGGTGTTGGATCAGGGGGCGCAGCATTCACTTGACCACCCCGGCGCTTGGCCTTGCCATGCGCCTGATGGGGGTACGAAGGTGGCATTCTCCTCCAACGATCTGCGTAATGTGATCGCTCACAAACGCCGATCAGGAGAGTCGATTGACAAGCACAATGCGCCCCTCACAGGGCACACATGTGCTGTAGTCACCATCAACTGCTGTTGTAAGGCAGCAGTTCCACCAAGATAGTCGGTGTTCCAGCGGCTGCAATTATCAACACCCCTCCGACGTCGCCTCGGAAAGAAGGTGTCAATAAAAGAGGAGCCAGAACTAAAACTTGCTTCATGCAACGTAATATCTAACTCCTCGTCAGTCCGAACGGCGACTGGCAATTCCTCGTCCTCGTCCAAGAGCCAGCCGAGGAAAACCAAGACAACTGTCCCGTCCTGCGGAGTGTTTGAAGGCACTCGGGGAAGAAAGAAGATCTTGGAGGAAGCTGGGGGTAGTCAAGCCCTTGGTGATCCTCCTTCTGAAGACGAAGATGTCCTCCAAAGCACAGCTGGGGTGGAAGTCAGCCTCCCGGAAGTAGCTGGGGTTAGTCTAGCCCCTGTGGATCTGCGTCTCGAAGACGAAGAAGTCCTCCAAGACAGAACTGGGGGTAATCAGGCCCTTGCGGATACTTCTCCCGAAGACGAGGGTGTCCTCCAAAACATAGTTAGGGGTAGCCAGGACGAAGCTCCAGGAGAGGCAACTCCCCTACAGGAGAGTGAAGCCGAGAGTGAAGCCTCAACTGATCCATCCGACTCCAGCCGTGTCATGACAGTATACATGAGTGGGGGTGATACCGAGCGTGATGCGCCGCCAGCAGACCTCGTCCAGCGTATGGATACCTTGGAGGGAGGACTCAAAACCCTCTCTGCCTCCATGCAAACACTGACTCAAGCAGTGTTTGAAATACGGTCCACCTTGGCCAGAGCACCTTCTACCGGTCCCGACCTAGGGGCCAATGGAGAATCAAGTGTACCCCTTCAACGGGTATCCTTGGATACAGATCGCCGCGAAGCACCACGGACGTCGGAGCCCTCAAATGCTCAACTCCAGGTGGTACCACCTTTCCCGACTCCCAGCTCCATGGAAGACGTGGTCGAGATGATTAGGGACTTGCACGAGCGCTTTGAGTCCAAGAATAGACAAGAGGAACGCCAAAAGATGGGCATCCCCCAACCTTATCCCCTCGAATAGAACAAAGTGGTTTATCCCCCTAAGTATAATCCACAAACATTAACACCGTACAATGGAAAGGACTCTCCGCGTCGCTATCTGACATACTTCCAGTCTCAAACGGGACATCTCTCGAAGGAGGACGCACTACTCACCAGTATATTTGTCGGGGCACTGAAAGGAGTGGCGTACGACTGGTACTGCAGTCTCCCCGATAACTCTATATCTTCCTTCGATAACTTGACGCGTCTCTTCCTCGACCGTTTCTACGACGGCGGGAAGGATATGACAATGACGTCCCTCATAGAGATACGCCAGAAGGAAAAGGAAACAGTTCGAGTATTCATTGAACGCTTCCGACAGGCCTGCTTCAGACTGCCCCCGGGTATGCCAGAACATGCACTCCTCTCCTCCTGCAGCATGAATATGCTGCCTGTAGTCAAACTCTGGCTCAACTCTACTCCTCCTCTCGACTAGAGTTCCTTGATCATCGAAGCCAAAGCAGCAGAAAAGAAGGCGTCCAATGCTCGCCTTCTGGGAGTTAGTTTCCCTGCTTTTGAGGACAAGGGGAAACGACCTGCAGCCAATAACCCTGGACGAGAGACGAAGGGGAAACAGGCGTTGACTGTCAATGCCTCAAAAGGTGCATCAGCGCCTACTCAGAAGCCTCCACTTGCACCAAGGCCAAAGGAGATTTATTCTTTCAACGATGAAGATACCCTGCAACTCTTCGAGATACTGAAGCAGGGTGACAAGATCAAACTGCCGGACCCGAAGCGTCCCGACGAGGTTGGAAAAGTAGACAATCCGAGGTACTGTCACTACCATCGGTTTGTCGGACATCCAACTAAGGACTGCTACGTCTTCAAAAACTACATCCAGTACATGATCAATACAGATGTTATCTCCGTCAACTACGAGGAGAAAACGGTCTCGGCCAACCTGGTGTTACTCCGATTTGGCACCTTGCCGCCAACCACAACGCAAGATGGCATCGTCCCCATCCCAAAGGCGACAATGGAGGTGGTCAATCTACCACCTACTCGTGACAACGTGAGTGGACTTATCCTACTCACCACATCTCGGGGAGAGATCTTATGGGTTCACCCCGATCTCGTCTCCGAGGTTACTCAACCGGAGGTACGCTCTGCCTCCAAAACCAAATGCAGGAAGATCAAGTCTTGCCGCATGGTCTCTTCCTCTGCGGAAGAGGCACTTCCCGTACAGACGCGTTCACATCAGAACGCCCAACCCGACGAAGCTACCGTCGAGGTGGTGCCTCCTTGCACCATCCCTGCTGCCCAGGAAGAGGTCCCATCTAAGCCCCCAACAGCCAATAAGCAGAAGCATGTAGAGGCCCGCTTCGATATGCCTCTGCGAAAGGAGAATGCTTCAGGGCTAGCCAATCCCCACCACTTCGACATACTGGCACAGCTTGCCAGTACTCCTGCCCGCCTATCTCTGTTTGAGCTCCTTCGTCTTTCCGAGGACACTCGTGAAGCTCTCTGTGAAGCCCTGAAGGATGCTGAGTCCTTCATCAGTCAGGTCAAGCAGCCTGAGGATACTCCGACTACATGTGTGCACTGTCATTGTACGGATGAAGTTATCTCCAATATAACCTTCACCTAACAAGACATGCTGCTCAAGCACAACCGACACAACAGACCGCTGTATTATACAGGGTATATCGGTTCCGTCAAGGTGAAGCGGATTCAGATCGATCCGGGGTCTTCCCTCAGCATCATTCCGAAGATGCTGCTCTCAACACTAGGGATCCCAATGTACTGACTGGCGCCTTCCAACGCAACAATCAGTGGCTTCAATGCTAGTAAAAGCGAGTCGCTGGGCAAAATACGGCTAAAGTGCCATATCGGTAACCTCAGAACCGAGGTGACTTGCTATATCGTGGACGCCGATGTCAACTACAATCTCATACTGGGTCGTCCATGGCTGCATGAGTACATGGTGGTGCCATCTACACTCCACCAATATATGAAGTACTTGTCCACCAACGATGTCATCCGGACAGAGTTCGCAGACATTGACCCTTTCAAGGGGTTCGAAACCTACTTCACTGATTCTACCTTGTACAAGTCGCCCGACGAGGAGGAAGCCAATGATACTGACGATGAAGCAGAAATGGCAGCATAGCCCGACATGGAGCCAGAGATGATTCCCGATGCTCCTTTAAGAATCCGACTCAAAGGGAAGCCGCCTCAGACGTTGCCTTCTATGAACATCAAGCTACCTGGAAAAGCACCAACTGCTCCAGGTAGAATACCTACGGAAGCTCCCTTGAAGATACGGCTCAAGGGAAGACCGCCTTCAACATCGGCTCCCCTTGTGGCAAAACTACAAGGGAAGGCACCAATCACCGGAGGCGCAGTTGAGGCACCTCTGAAGGTGCGTCTTAAGGGCAAGCCGCCGCAATCATCCAAGCTGCCGGAGAAGGCCCACATAACCCTCTCGGACCCAAAAATTAAAGCTGTGGTGGACTCTCCCAATCCAACCCTAGTACTCACAGATGAAGAGTTAGGGGAATATATCTCTGTTGATGTAGATGCACCCTCTCTGGACAATGTAATCCTGCGGGACAAAATCTCGTATTTTATCAATAATAGAGTGTCTTTTAATTATTCTAGTCTTCCACATTGGAATGCCATGTATACATTAGATAACGCTCTACGGTCGTTGCAAACACAAATAACGACCGTCCATCATGTAAATCGAGTAGTCCCGTCCCAAGGGGTCTGTTTTGTAGTCCCACCGCGGAATCGAGACGAAGAATCCATCATCTTCGGCAAAGTCGAGCATCATCAAGACCTCCCGCCACTCGAGCAAGAACCAGATACCGGCAGAATACAAGTCTATCGGTACACGGATAAAGCAAAGTACCTCATCCAAAAGATGGGTTACGACTTAAAAAGCAACAAAGGCCTGAACTATGGCAAGGGTCGACGTCTTCGTCTCCGGCTTCCAATACCTAAAGGAAAGCCGCAGGACTACTATCATCGAACTCGACGGGGGGTGAGCTATGTCACGTCGCCGTCAACTCCAGAGAGTTCGGAGGCAGAAGAAGTAGAACATTCTCACTCATCCGAAGCATCAACTTGGGATTCCGATACCAGTATTGGCTCAGTCTTCAAGAGAGTGCTATCAGCCAACATGACATCTTCACAATCTCAAGAAGATGAAGGCGAAGACTAAACGCCAGAATTCTTCGAAGAAGAACCCTGGGCTCAACGCCTAGGAGAACAGTGGGAGTCTCATTTTGAATTACGTGAACCCCCTACCGAAGACGAAGTCGAGCAGATCGACCTTGGGGATGGATCTTCTTCCAAACCCATCTTCATCAGCAAAAGCCTAAAAGGAGAAGACCGGGAATCTTTAATCTAGCTGGCGAAAGAATATATCGATGTCTTCGCCTAGAGCTACGAAGATATGCCAGGACTTGATCCCCAGATCGCGATGCATAGGCTTAAAATCTTACCTGATGCCAAGCCTATAAAGCAACAACAGCGACGTTTTCATCCTGAGATCATGAACGTATCGATCAGAAAGTAGACAAACTCCTGACCAGCGGATTTATTCATGAGGAACAACACCCGGATTGGGTGGCCAACGTTGTCCCTGTCACCAAGAAGAATGAGAAGATACGAGTCTGTATCGACTTCAGGGATCTCAACACTGCTTGCCCGAAGGACGAGTTCCCGCTTCCAATTACCAACGTGATAATCGACAACACATGTGGCTTCGAACGCATGTCCTTCATGGATGGATATTCGGGCTACAACCAGATCAAGATGTTCTCCGATGACGCAAAACACACGTCATTCAGGACTCCGAAGGGGGTCTTCTGCTACACAGTGATGCCCTTCGGCTTGAAGAATGCTGGTGCTACATACCAACGAGCTATGAGTACCATCTTCCATCAACATCTGCACAAGACAGTCGAATGCTATGTTGATGACATTGCGGTCAAGAGTCGTCTCAAAGGAGATCACCTACAAGACCTCAAGACAGTCTTCGATCTCATACGAGCGCATCAACTCAAGATGAACCCCGCTAAATCCTTCCTAGGGGTTTCTAGCAGAAAGTTCTTGGGCTTCATTATTACGGCAAAAGGCATTCATGTCGATCCCGAGAAGACCAAAGTCATCCTTGACATGGACCCTCCGAAAAACCTCTGAGAACTTCGAGGCCTACAGGGGCGTCTGGCATACATCCGGAGGTTTATAGCAAACCTTTTTAGGAAATGTCAACCCTTCACCCAGCTCATGAAGAAGGGAGTCTCTTACGTCTGGACAGAGGAATGTCAAAAAGCTTTCGACGATATCAAGGCTTACTTGACGAGCCTGCCAGTCCTAGTGGCACCCGTTGCCGGCAAACCATTTCTCCTCTACGTCCGTGCCATGGACCATTCCCTCGGTGCTCTGCTGGCTCAGAACAACGATGCAGGCTATGAGCAAGCTATCTACTACCTCAGTAGAACACTAATCGGGGCCGAACACCGGTACAACCCCGTTGAAAAAGAGTGTTTGGCTTTGGTATTTGCCATCCAGAAGACTCGCCATTATGTCTCGGGCCAGACAATTCATTTCATCTCCCGAGTCAATCCACTCAGAGTTCTTATGACGAAGCCAGGGTCATTAAACTCCCGGCTAGCTACATGGGCGATCCTGCTAACGCCATACAACATGGTGTTCGTTCCACAAAAAGCCGTCAAGGGTCAGGCTCTAGCCGACTTTTTAGCTCCCAGAGTCCTCAAGACTCTATGAAGACATCCCGGATGAGGTCCAAGAATCTAACGTCACCGAAGAAAGCTCCGTCTGGCGGATGTTTTTTGATGGCGCTTCAAGAACAGGCCCCAAAGGCCAAATCATCGCAGGAGTGGGGGTAGTCTTAGTCTCCCCCGATCAGCTGGTCATACAGCGTGCCTATTCCCTTTCGAAGCCGTGCTCCAACAATATTGTCGAATACAATGCGCTCATCATGGGACTCCAACTGGCACAACAGCTGGGGGTGAATCATCTGGGAGCCTACGGCGACTCAAAACTCGTCGTTAACCAGATCAGAGGGCAATACAAAGTTCGCCATGAAGATCTGATTCCTTACCATGAAGTTGCATTGAACATCATTTCAACCTTTACCAAGTTTTTCATCAAACATGTACCTCGTTTACAAAATTTGGAGGCTGACGCTCTGGCTGGCCTCGCAGCCTCATTGGCAGCACCCCTCGGGACTCAACACTACGTCACGGTAGTGGGTCGAGACTTGGTCTGTCCTAAAAACAACCTACGCTCACGAATGGCCCATGCCATGTCAACAAGTGCTGGTGTTAATGTCCGAGACTAGAGGTTTCCGTTCATCGACTTCGCTGTCTACGGAATTCTCCCAGAGGACCCGAAAGAAGCCGTCTCAGTCAGGAGGCGCTTCCTTCGATTCTATTACGATACAGCTACTAAAATGCTATACCGACGCTCCTACGATGGACTTCTACTTCGATGTTTGTCCAACGAAGAAGCAGCCGAAGCCCTTCGAGAAGCTCACGATGGAACCTGCGGGTCCCATCAACCTGGCCCTAAGTTACAGGAACCATGGCAGCCGACACTGTCGACTATGCTAAAAAGTGCCATGCGTGCCAGCTTCACGCTGACTTCATCCATACACCGTCAGAACTACTACATCCTACGGTCGCCTCTTGGTCCTTCGAAGCTTGGGACATGGATATCGTAGGACCGATCACCCCTCCTTCATCGAGGGGACACCGCTTCATCCTAGCCATCACCGACTACTTCTCCAAATGGGCAGAAGCAGTTCCACTGGAGGAAGTGAAGAGCTCTAGGGTGATCAACTTCATTAAGCACCATGTCATCTACCGTTTCGGGGTACCTCGGAGGATTATCTACGATAACGGTCCTCAGTTCATCAGCCATGTTTTCAACAGATTCTGTGACAAGAATCGCATGCAAAACGTGGCATCAACCGCCTACAATCCGGCAGCAAATGGACTGGCCGAGTCATTCAACAAGACTATCGTCAGGCTACTCAAAAAGGTCGTATCATCCAACAAACGTGACTGGGACGAAAAGCTCGGCGAATGCCTCTGGGCCTACCGCACAACGGTACAGACCCGACGGACAACACACCATTCTCCCTGGTCTACGGGAGCGAAGTGGTACTGCCTCTCGAGATCCAGATACCCCCACTCCGTGTAGCAATCACAAATCAACTAATAGAGGAAGACAATCAACGTCGCCGTCTGTGAGATTTGGAGGCACTTGACAAAAAACGTCTCCTAGCTCAACAACGCATCGAACTCTATCAAGCCCGTATATCACAGGCTTTCAACAAGAAGGTCAAGCAGAGGACTTTCCAAGTAGGCGACCTGGTTCTGGCAGTTAGGAGGCCGATGGTGTTGACTCACAAGACACCAGGAAAGTTCGAGCCCAAGTAGGAGGGACCTTTCATCATAGAGACGGTATACTCAAATGGTGCTTACCGCCTCGCCAAACCCAATGGGGACTTGTTCATTATGCCCATCAACGGCAAGTTCCTAAAGAAGTGCTACTCTTGACATCTTTCAGACATGTACTTCCATCTCCACCCAACAAGGGAGTCTGTGGACCCAATCATCAGGGCTCACATACAATTCCTTACGCTTCCAGAACCCAGCTGTTCCGTGGCATTCTCCAGCAGAAGAACAACCACGTCCACATTACCTCTGAGTTGTTCCCCTACAAAACGGGATCTTACACTCCGTAAGACTACGCTATCCACCATGTTTATCACGTCCACATTACCTCTGAGTAAATATCCCGTACTGACAACCCCTGTGTTGCCGTACATTGATCGCAGAACTTCTACGTCCACATTACCTCTGAGTAGTTCCGCGTATCCTCCAGAGTCATTCCTACCACGTCCATAACACCTCTGAGTAGGAAGATTCTATCATTTGAATCCTATATTTGCCACATCCACATCACCTCTGAGCAAACATGTCGGTTCTCTCGAACTTATTATCTGTACCTAAAAATCAAGGTGCGCAAAAGATAATAGGTCCACACAAATCATCAAGTTCATGACAGCAAAAATGAACGCACCACCAAAAACTTTGTATTTTTTATTCAAAAGTAAAGGATTACACCCCCAGTAAGAGTTGCAAATTACAAAAAAAAGAAAAAAAAGAAGAGATTACAATCCCTAAACATCCCCGGGGTTGGCCGAAGGCTCTTCAATCCGATGCCTCAAGTCTGTCGCCCGAGTCTCTACGGTCGCCAGGACCCGGCGTTCGGCTTCTTGACGCATCGTTTCTATGGCCTCAGGAGAATTGTCATCCACATGCTTCTCGTCCAACTGTTGCTGCTGCTGAGCCAGGGTAAGAGCCCGGTGGGTGAAAGCTGCTTCCTCCTCCTTAAATGCTACATGTTCAGCCTTGACACGCTCAGCATCTAATAAGAGTTGGGCCCGCTGGTCTTCAAGGAGGCGAATCTTGGCATCAACCTCCGCTATACTAGCATCCAATGCAGCTCGCAACTCCACCTTCTTCTGCGTGGACTGAGATAGCCTCTCCACCGCAGCCTCAGTTTCAGCCACCTCGCGTTCCCAGATACCCACGGTGGCCTGATAAGAGGACTCAGTCTCAGCGATCAACTTCTCCTTTTTCGCGTCTATCAGGGCGGAGAGATCATTTCGCTGGATACACTGAAACTCGGAAAGCAGCTGGTCCAGCTCGGCCATCGAGGCCTCCAGAATCTCAGCTATATGATCATGGCCCTGGTAGGAATGTATCAGACTGATGTGAGGGAGTGCCAGGATTTTTGCCGTCGTGAAACTCCCATTGGCATCTATCACTGCCGATACGCCTCTCTGCAGCATCTTATACACCGCCTCAATAATAAACTTCACATACTCATCTGCATCCGCCAGCACCTGCGGCGTCATAGCAGGAGTTGGAGGAGATGCTCTAGACAACGGACCGGAAGAAGGCCCGCCGGCTTCAACCTGCGAGGCTGGAACCTCGGTATCAACGGACTCTTTCTCAACAGGGCTTGACTACTAGCCCGAGGAGCCAAAAGAACAGAAGGAGCCGAGAGAGGCGTTGATATCGTACCCCAAGTAGAAGGAGCAACAGAGGGTTCCGGCAAACCCTTACCCTTCTCAAGCTCGGAGGGACCACCGATGACAGCGGCTACCTCATCCATCCCGACATTCCCCCTCCGGCAGAGCAGTGAGATCAGCACTTGTCTCCTGACTCGACTCCCTTGAAGTCAGGATCGGCGGACGAGTCTCACTTTCACCATCAAATCCCTCTACAGGGATAGAATCTGTCACTGCCTCCCGGTCGGGAGCTACCTCAGCCTCCGCTGCTGAGTCTAGGATAGGGCTCGGCAACGCTACAGCCGACCTCCCCTCATCATGACAAGGAGGGAAATTAACCCTCTTCTCTGTTTCAATCACGTCTGTTGCCCCCGTAACAGACTCAGGCATCTTTGGAGGAACGTAATCTGAAGACGACGAACTCCACTCCACTTCCTCATCTGGAAGTCCCGTATCTGCTGGACCCTCAACGTCCAAGGCCCCCACGGCGACTTGCACCATTCCGGGAACTGCTTCAACCTCAGCTTCTCTTCTAACATAATCTGGAGATACTGGAATCTTCACAAAAATGACATCGTCTGGGTTCTCCTCCACGGGAGACATCACAATCGGCGGAATGCGCTCTTCAGATGAGCCCGCCACCTCCTTTGGTCTGCTGCTACCAGATTTTGGAGTACGGGGTCTCCTTTTTAGCGGCTCCTACAAAAAGAAAGCATAGGTCACAAGAAATGTTGAACCTAACCAGACTATATGGGACATCCTTACCTCCGCAGGTGCTGAGTCCGATGACACTGTCGGTGACAATACCTTCTTCTGCCTCTTTGGCGCAGAAGAGCCAGCCTCTGTATCAGCACGTCTTTTTGGTTGATCGACCGAGGGCTCTGCCTGACCCCCTGTGGATACGGCAGGGGTACCTCGGTAACCCACCTCTGGCGGACGATACGATCGAGCCTTCGCCAATATGTTCTCGGTCACCGCTAACTGGGTGCCGGCAATGAGACTGGTCTCTCTATCATATCCGGGGGGCACGACATTCATAACACAGTAAAATTTGGCGACCGAGAAAAGAATCGGCGGTCGCAAATTCTGGACAGGCAGCGTAAAGCAAGCTCCGGTACATCCGGTATTGTAGTAATGCCAAGCTCGTGCACCATCCAGCAAACTTCCAGTATACCCCAGGTTAATACTGGGGTTATCCAACATCGACTGAGCATAGCCGAATTATCGTACAAAACGGCTCGGCAAATACGGTTCCAGGTAACACTGGTTCCTATTCCGGTACACCAGATGGGACGGTCGGATACTTTGCAACCAGCGGAATCCCCATGGAGGCAGAGTGGTGGCATCTTCACCCGAATCCATTAAGTCTTCGTTGGCCTCAAAACCCGAAAAGACAGGACCAACTTTGGTGATCTCCCACCCCTGAAGGTGGGATAAAACTTTCCTGCAAACAGAAACACCAGTATGCAACCAGCTCCTCTGATGGAAACGGCAGAGGAATGCATCTCCGGCCCTGTGGTCTTCTTCCAAGCCCGGACTCATCACATTGGGATGGTGTAAAATTAACCACCCCATCAAATAATAAAACGGCAGTTCGGCACGGGGAAAGTTGTCATTCCTACCTCGTTCATGAACCACATTTCCCACAAATTCTCGTAAACCTCGCAGCAGGTTACACACCATTGCGGGGAGTAGAGCCAGGCGCCGGCCAAAAACCAACTTCACAGCTGGCAGGATTAGATTCCGGGTCACCCTCTCTACAGAGCTTGACCCGCTCAAGAAGACATAATCCCGAAGCCAAATCATCCGATACGCAGCTAACACTGCTTTTGACGACATCCGATGAGTAAGGTGCCAGAATCAGCTATAGGAGCGTTCGTCCGACTGCCGGTCCTCGTTTTCTCGGGGATTCTTCTCACCTAACCTGTTTATTTCGGAGAGCACCACGCTACGGGAAAGCGCTGGCGGAGTGGTAAACTGAGAGGGATCCTCCTTGTCCTGCTTAAAGACGTAATCTCTCCAAGCGGTCACGTGAGGCTGTGACCCATCCTTATCCCTCTTCTGCATATAATAATGATGACTCGCCACTTCCTTGAAGATGACCATCATCTCCTCGGCTTTGTCCCCCAGGACTTGGAACTCCTCGTTGGTCGGGAAGTATTCCTCATAAGGTTCTGATCCCCAAGGGAGCTTTGACACCTCGTACATTTCATGAAGTGCGAGTCCCAGCTCCCCCACCGGAGTGAAGAAAGTCCCGGTCTGGGTGTTAAACATCTCCAGAAGCGCGAGGAACATATGCCTGTTAATGTCAACGCCTGTCTGAGTAGCACGGATTGCGGCAGTCAGTCCAATCTCTTGGAGTTCGGTTTAAAACCGCGACAGAATCTAAAGTGTCAGCTTGTCCCATTTGGAAACATAATGACACCAACCTTCTACCCAAAATTCACCTTTCGGGTACGATCGCTCCAACAATAGCATGCAATTTGCAAAAGTCGAAGCGCCAAAAGCAAATGTATTGATGGGAACGTCACTATAAATGCTCCCAGGACGTAGAGTCCGCCAGGTGAAAGAAGGCCCAGACCGCACGGCGGCCAAAGTATCCCTTTGATCGGAGGTAGAGTCGATCTTGATGATGTCTGCCACCACTCCCTCCTGAGATGGGGTAAGCTCCCAAGACATCCTCCTCTTGGAAGCAAGACGACAGAAAGCCGTCAAAGGCCATTGACGCTCAAGTTGCTTAACAGTCATACGCACCCCCCTTGCTGTAAAGAACCAATCTTCCTTGGCCTTCAACACCTTTGCTTCAATAGAAGTAAGGCGGTCCCCAAACAGGAACTCAGGCTTCAAGAAAGTCACATTATCAGAAGTGGCAGATTTCAAAACGCCATGCTCCATCATCCGTTTGAGGAACCCATGCGATTGTTCCCGGATTTGAGTCATTCTTTCGGGATGCTGATCCAGCGTAATAGCAGCTTGAGCAGGGTTTATCACCTCCTTATTATAATCCACCCCCATCTGACAGAGGGCAGCATCTAGAAGCACTTCATTCAAAAGCGGAATAGTCATCAACACTGGTGGTCAACAAAAGAAGGCAAAAATTCAGATGAAACAACAAAAGAATCTGAGCCACGTTCTCATCAAAAGCGTATACCCTGAACCAAGGCTCAGGTGCATTTGAAAAGAAGCTTCGGCACATCATCAGGGTCTAGACCCATGCGCGTCAGCAGTGGAGCTTCGGCACATCATCAGGGTCTAAACCCATGTGCGTCAGCAGTGGAGCTTCGGCGCATCATCAGGGTTTAAACCCATGCGCGTCGGCAGAAAAAACCTCAGCACATCATCAGGACTCAAGGTCCATGCGCGTCGGCGTATGTGAGTTCTAAAAATGGCACAGAAAGATATGGTAAAGAATGATAAAACTCACCAACCACCGCCGGCCGAACGTCGACAGGCGGACGGGGGACATCATCCGCGGCAGCCTCTACAGGCTCTTTCCCTTTGCCTCGTCCTCGGCCAGTACCGCCGCGAGGAGTCTTGGGAGCCATTTCTTGAAGAAAAAAAGTTAGGGTTTTTCAAAAATAAGAACTCTAAAAAAGCAGAGAGAGGAAGAACTCTCTCTCTCTCTCCATCTCACGCCTATTTATAGGCACAGTCGCACGCGTGAACCGATGAAGTGTGACCTCAACCACCGCCTCGGGTTCTGTGAGGAGATAACTGCAAATAAATCTAAAAAGATTATTATTAATCTTCTTGGTTATCGAAGCGTTATCATTTGCATTAACTGAGAGGAGCATGCGCCCCATCACTAATGCGCGGAGTATCCATGCGTCCGAACAGTCATGCACCCCGACCACCATGCTTCTTATTCAAAGTATTCCAAAACTTGACAAAAAGTTTTGAAAACTTTGAAGGGGGTCTTGTAGAAGCATGGAATTTCAGGACCAGAAATCCTATGCGCCAAACACTACATGCACCAGGGAGCTCAGATGAAGTACTTGGCACAGCAAAGCAAAAGAATAGACATTAAAAGAGGACTTTTATTCATATAAAAGTCTATTACATGTCTAAAAAAAGCTATACAAAGGAGACTTTATACAAAAAAAAGATCGAAAGTTTACAGCTAGGCGCAACAATCACCATGCGCTCTCAAATAGGCGCATCTCGCCATGCGCATCTCGCCATGTGCTCTTAGCCAGGCGCATCCCTTCAGCAGCTCAGTTATGTGCATCCTCAGTTATGTGCATCCCTTCAGCGGCTCAGCCAGGCGTATCCCTTCAGCAGCTCAGTTATGTGTCGTCCTTCAGCCAGACGCATCATGAAGTGTCAGCATATGCGCCATCAAATGCTTCGACTAATAAAGCATTTATTGAGCAGAACGAGGGTAGGCAATCAACCCTCTAGCTGGAGGAAGAGCTCTTCAAACCAAGGAAGAGGAGAGCACCGCAATCGACCCACGGCTAAAGGAGCAGATTTCAACCCAACCAGAATGGGAAACACCCACTCTAGCGGGAGGAGGAGCTCTCCTAAATCCCAAGGAAGATGATTGGAGCACCGCAATTCCGATCTACGGCTCTTCCAGCATAACGGAGACGGAGCTCGAGCATCCCGATCTTTGGATGCAACAGGCACCTTCCGCCTGCCTCAGAAGCCCTCGACTCTTACTTTTGGATGTAACAGTCACCTTCAAGTGCATCAATGAAGACAATGCATCGCATCTTCACCCTCGGGAGCATCTCATCAACAGAATGTGCTCGAGCAAATAAATTCATTTCGGAAGGACGTGAGAGAGCGAGAAGCAAACTCTCTCCATGCTACTATTTATAGGCCGGGCAAATCAAACCCATACGCCAAGTAGCTGGCTCTCTGAATCCCATGCAATGAATTTGCATTAAATGGTGATGAACCTGACGCTTCGAATTCAGCCAAGTCAAAAATGGCTATTTAATGCACTCGAAGAACGTAACAATCGGACCAATAAAGACGTATCATACGAAGCGGATGCGCCGGTCAGACCGTGCATCATACAGACGCGCCCATCAGCTCCAAGCGCCTCATAAGGATGCGCCCTCATGCGTCCCCATGCGCCTAGTGGAACGTCGATCGATGTGCCCACTCAACAGTCCATCACCTGTCAAGAACATTAAATGCTGAAGTCTGACAGAGTTGGCAGCACGTCCCTCGAGGACTGAACAGTTGACAGCTTTTTCAGAAGGCGAAGCGTCACCAACGTCAGCATCATCATTACTTTCCTCCGGCGGTTACAAACCACGTGGCCGCCCAACCATCTCGTATGTGCTTCCGTAGCCATGCGCCCAAATCTCTGTATGCGCCTCAAAAGCCATATGCCTCAGACTTTTTCTCTGATCCCTAAAGATAGAAGTCAAAGTCACTACTGAAGCCCCGCATGCGCCTCAAAACCCATACGCCCCGATTGGTTTGTGACTCCTAAAGGTTATGAGCCAAAGCCTCCTCATGCGCCAAATTCCAGACATATCCTATCAGATCACTCCCTACCAAATCCGAGATCTTCGAGCCATGGACCTACAACACGCGTCCTTTGACTTGATTCAGCCTATGAAGGGGTGCTAATCACCCAAGATCTCAGCAACTGAAAGATCCTCTCCATTGCTATGTGTCAGCTCTGCCGCAGCCCACGACAACAACAAGAAGGGTTCAACTCCTCAATAAAAGTGTATCGTCTATATGCCTCCATCAGCTATCACCACGTGGCATCCCCACAAACCGGCGCATCCTGCATATGCTCGCATGAGCAGTCAGCCTGTAGACTATAAATAAAGGGATCATTTCCTTCTTCGACACCTACCAAACAAACAGACGAATAGACACAGACAGAGACCTATATGCAGTGAGAGAGGCAGATACAGACACTCAACGTCTTCATCCTCTCCGTAAGCTCCAGCACCCAGAGCAACTCAGACCTTCAGAGAACCGAGAACCGTCGTCAGATCGTCAACGGAGTCAACGCATTACCACTCACTCCATCGGCACAAGGGATCCCGATAAACAAAAGTGTACTCCTAGGACTACGTCTAAGTCCTACATTGTAACAATGTTCTGTTTGTAATTGAAATTTGCAATCAAAAGATTTTAATGGCAAACACTAACGTCGCTAAAAATGTCGCTAAATTAAAAAAATATATAAAAAATAGGTTCCAGAAAGCAAATGATGCTGGAGCTGGAGTCTGAGCCAAAATACAGAATACAAAATACAGAATACAGAATCCAATCCCTGGGTTCGCCGACCTCCTCGGTGGAACACTCAACACCGGCACGCACAATATATTCCAGAATATAAAAAAAATATAAAAAAAATACAATCCGTAACGAACAATGTCAATATATAATATCCTCAACACAACCAAATCAATATCCGTAAATACGTACAAACTCAGTATCCTCAACGAAAAAACTGAATATCCCCAAATACGTACAAAGTCAAAATACAAAATACAGAATCTAATCCCTGGTTTCGCCGAAAATACAAAAACAAAGATTGACACACAGTTCTAATTCATATGTGTTTTAAGTGTGAGAACGGATGGCTCAGAACACAACCCAAAATTCATTCTAGCATTCATTAGTGTGAATCATCTATGTTCTGTACATATGGTGTAGTATACGTTCTTATCGAATCTAGTATCTAGTATCTAAAGAATGTAATAGAATCAAGATGAACTCACATAATGTAATACTAAGACATCATATACTACTATATAAGATATAGTGATAGGTTGTCGTATCATCATTGCCGAGAGATGAGGGTCGCAGGACAGTCAACTTTATATATCTACGGCTACATAGTTTCTGCCTCGCCAGTCGAATGACTGCAGGAACTATGTCCTGATCACCATGTCGTACCATAGTTTCTGCCTTGGCAGTCGAATGGCTGCAGGGACTATGTCCTGGAACTGGAGCCAAAATACAGAATCCAAAATACAAAATACAGAATCTAATCCCTGGGTTCCCCCACCAATTCATTTCCCTCCATTTTACTCTCTCACTCTCTCTCCTCTCCCCCTCCGGCGCTCTCAATCTCTCCGGCGCTCTCACAGTACTAATTCATATCTATTTAAGTGTGAGAACGGACGGCTCAGAACACAACCCAAAATTCATTCTAGCATACATTAGTGTGGATCATTATGTTCTGTACATATGGTGTAGTATATGTTCTTATCGTATCTAGTATCTGAAGAATGTAACAGAATCAAGATGAACTCACATAATGTAATACTAAGACATCATCTACTACTATATAAGATATAGTGATAGGTTGTCATATCATCATTGCCGAGGGATAAGGGTCGCAGGACAGTCAACTTTATATATCTACGGCTACATAGTTTCTGCCTCGCCAGTCGAATGGTTGTAGGGACTATGTCCTGATCACCATGTCGTACCGTAGATTAATGCAAATGGAGATGGAGCCTGAGACAAAATACAGAATATAAAATACAAAATCCAATCCTTGGTTTCGCCGACCCCCTCGGTGGAACACTCAACACCAGCACGCAAAATACAATCCAGAATATACAAAAAATATAGAGAAAAAATTCTATCCGTAACGAACAATGTCAATATATAATATTCTCAACAAACCAAATCAATATCCATAAATATGTACAAACTCAGTATCCTTAAAAAAAAAACTGAAGGAAGGATCAGTGCTTTCTAGTTCTCTTTCATCCATCCATTCCTCCGTTCTGATCAAGCCTCTTCCTTTCTCCTCTAATCCACCATGGCTCTGGACCCATCTGCTCCTCCCTACTTCCCTTCTTCTTATTTGACTCTCTCAGCCACATATGATATCCAGCTCAAGTGTAGAGGCGGAGGAGAAGAAGTGGGCAGGAATATGAGGCCGGGAAAGCAGCACAGCCGACGGTATGACCTGGAGGAAGTACATAGGTTTTCTTCAACATCCGTAGGAGAACTATAAGGATATATCTTTTCATAACATGTCACCTTGTCAAAGACCCTTAATGTGAATATCACATTACCCCGGTGTCGGAAGACCAACATGTCATAATTTTCTAAGCCGTGTGCTTTGACATAATCCTCCCAAATCTTTCCTCCTATAAAGTAATACACTAGAGCTGGATATCATATGTGGCTGAGAGAGTCAAATAAGAAGAAGGGAAGTAGGGAGGAGCAGATGGGTCCAGAGCTATGGTAGATTAGAGGAGAAGGAAGAGGCTTGATCAGAACAGAGGATTGGATGGATGAAAGAGAGCTAAAAAGCACTGATCCTTTCTGTTGTGAGAACGGATGGCTCAGAACATAACCCAAAATTCATTCTAGCATACATTAGTGTGAATCATCTATGTTCTGTATATATGGTGTAGTATACGTTCTTATCAAATCTAGTATGTAGTATCTGAAGAATGTAACAAAATTAAGATGAACTAACATAATGTAATACTAAAACGTCATCTACTACTATATAAGATATAGTGATAGATTGTCGTATCATCATTGCCGAGGGATGAGGGTCGAAGGACAGTCAAATTTATCTACGGCTACATAGTTTCTGCCTCGCCAGTCGAATGGCTGCAGGGACTATGTCCCGATCATCATGTCGTACCGTAGATTTATGCAAATGGAGCAGGAGCTGGAGCCAAAATACAGAATCCAAAATACAAAATACATAATCTAATCCCTGGCTTCGCCGAAAATATAAAAACAAAGGTTGACACACAGTTCTAATTCATATGTGTTTTAAGTGTGAGAACGGATGGCTCAGAACACAACCCAAATTCATTATAGCATACGTTAGTGTGAATCATCTATGTTCTGTACATATGGTGTAGTATACATTCTTATCGAATCTAGTATGTAGTATCTGAAGAATGTAACAGAATTAAGAATGAACTCACATAATGTAATACTAAAACATCATCTACTACTATATAAGATATAGTGATAGGTTATCATATCATCATTGCCGAGGGATGAGGGTCGAAGGACAGTCAACTTTATCTAGGCTACATAGTTTCTATTTCGCCAGTCGAATGGCTGCAGGGACTATGTCCTGATCACCATGTCGTAGTCCAATACAATCCAGAGATTGACACAATACTAATTCATATATGTAGTCCAATACAAATAGTCTAATACAAAAACAACCCACAATACAAATAGTCCAATACAAATAAGTTCTAATAGCTAATGAGAACCACGCAGCACACGCAAACACTCAGTGATACGATCACGCAACCAACTCGAAAAAGTGGAATCGACGGCGTTTTGGAGAGATGTAGTCCCTTGCAAGTGCTGCATCAATAGAACTCCCGGTCTCACTAGCTACCAGTGCTGGATGAATAAAACTCCCGGTCTTACTAGCTACCGGTGCCACTTTCTCCTTAATAGTAGGAGGGGCCACCTCAGCATTCACTGTTTCCCTCAAATGACGTGCCGCTCCTCGGGTCATGGGTGCCATCTGGTAAAATCAATATTTACCGGGGAGAGCGGTTGAAAATGAATGAGAGAACTATCAGAGAATCATATAAAACTAACTAGAACTGAAATACAGTAATTGACAAATAAATGAGAGAACTATCAGATGTGATACTTAAGTATCAATACGATACTCGAGTATCGGTATTGTGATTGCGATACCGATACACATAGGAATGGTCTGATACTCAGAGTATCGATATCGGACCATTCTATATTACTCAGAGTATCAGTAATACAAAATGAAAAAAATATAATACGTATAAAGAATTAGAAAACTTACATAAGCTTTGGCAGCCATCTTCTTCGTCATCTCTATCCAGAAATCCGCTCTGAGTCAATCCTTTGCCCCAGAGCTCGAGTGGACATCCTTGAGTAGGACGTATACTCTGAGAGATCACCTTTACAAGAATGATATCAGTAGTAGGATTGAGTGTTGGAGGAGATATTATCAGAGTGTATGTCCTATTCAGATGGGTCTCTCACCATTACTATTTTTTTTGACAGCATGGTAGATGTGCTCCATCAACAGATTCTTGCTCTGAGCCAAAACTTTGTCCCAGAGCTCAATTAGACATCCTTCGTGTAGACTCGAGTGAAAGGTTCCTGACAGCATGGTGGTCTCCTTTGTCAAAGGATTCGTGCTCATCCCACAAAAGTTGTGGGACGAGCAAGAATCCTTTGACAAAGGAGACCACCATGCTGTCAGGAACCTCTCGCTCGAGCTCTACACGAAGGATGTCCAATTAAGCTTCGGGACAAAGTTTTGGCTCAGAGCAAGAATCTGTTGACGGAGCACATCTACCATGCTGTCAGAAAAAATAGTAACGGTAAGAGACCCATCTGAGTAGGATATACACTCTGATAATATCTCCTCCAACACTCAATCCCACTACTGATATCATTCTTATAAAGGTGATCTCTCAGAGTATACGTCCTACTCAGATGGATCTCTCAGAGTATCCTCTCCGGTTGGTTGTCCTAATTCATATGTTTTAAGTGTGAGAATGGATGGCTCAGAACGCAACCCAAAATTCATTCTAGCATACATTAGTGTGAATCATCTATGTTCTGTACATATGGTGTAGTATACGTTCTTATCGAATCTAGTATGTAGTATCTGAAGAATGTAACAGAATCAAGATGAACTCATATAATGTAATACTAAAACGTCATCTACTACTATATAAGATATAGTGATAGGTTGTCGTATCATCATTACCGAGGGATGAGGGTCGCAGGACAGTCAACTTTATCTTCGGCTACATAGTTTCTGCCTCGCCAGTCAAATGGCTGCAGGGACTATGTCCTGATCACTATGTCGTACCATAGTTTCTACCTCCCTAGTCGAATGGCTGCAGGGACTATATGTCCCGATCACCATGTTACCAATTAATTAACCAACAAAACTACTTGTTACAAATATCGGCACTATCGGTACGTTTGAATCGTAGTATCACATTTTTCGGTGTCGAAAAACAAATAATTATTACTAAATTATCAGATTTTTCGGCGCTATCGGTGCCCCTGACCAAGCCACCCCCCTACACCACCCCTAGCCCTAACCCGAACCCAACTCCTAGCTCCCCTCCCCCAGCCGCCCTCGTCCCCCCTGCGCCGGAGAGAGTGAGAGCGCCGGAGAGAGTGAGAGAGAGGGAGGGGAAGAGGACCACGTACCGGAGAGGGAGGAGAGTCGCCGGAGAGAGTGACAACGCCGGAGAGAGTGAGAGCGCCGAATAGGAAATGAACCCTAACCCGAACCCTAACCCTAGCTCCCCTCGCCCAGCGCCCTCGTCCCCCCTGCCCCACTCCCCCAGCCACCCCCACTCACCTCCAACCACCCGCATCCCCCCCTGTACCTCCCTCCGAGCCACCCGTACCCTCCAAACCACCAACAACCAAAACAAACGGAGAGAGAGAGAGAGGGAGGGGGAGAGTCACGTACCAGAGAGGGAGGAGAGTCGTCGGAGAGAGTGAGAGTCGCCGTCGGAGAGAGTGAGAGTCGCCGCCGGAGAGAGTGAGAGCGCCGGGGAGGAGAGAGAGTGAGAGAGGAAAATGGGGGGAAATGAAACGTTGGGGCAGGGATATAATTAGAATTTAGCGACGCTTAAACTATCGTTGCTAAATGCGTCGCTACTAGCGACGTCCCAGCGACGTTTCACGACGACTGGGTCATGTGCTTAATGTACGTCGTTGTTACGTCGCTTAGGTCGTCGCTAGTAGCGACTATGAGCGACGTTTATATAAAACGTCGATAATATACACAATTTAGCGACGTTAATCTAACATCGCTAAATATACGTCGCCAATTGATCAGATTTTAGTAGTGGTTATTCAACCTTTAATTCACATCTTTTATAAATTTATAAGGTTATTTATATGCCAAAATTTTGAACATATATTCAGGACACAATATGGACACATCAACACAACAATATGATTTATGGTATATGTTAGGCCCTTTCTTTGGTTAATATTCAAGTTAAATTAGTTTAAATTCTGAATATTATGAATTTATGTATACATACGTATGCGTGGTACGACACAGACACCCGAACTATGATTCGGCATGACTCACCAATATGATTTTGACATAATAACTCTTGAGTTTTAAATATATGACATGTTGATGCTAGACTTGATATGTATTCGGATATATATAGAGATTTGAATGTTATGGGTAAATATTATGATATATGTAAGCAATTATGAAATTATGAAATGGCTAATTATGTGCATCATTCAGGGTGTAATGATACATGGGTGTAATATTAAGTAGGATTCAAATTTAAGATAGTAAAACCAATTACTAGATTCAATATGGTATACTTTAAATTCTACTAATCGATTTTGAATTTATATTTATTAGTCACTATATAATTTTTCTTGGAATAGATAATGGCTTTCCAAATTGTTTTGGGCATAGATGGATACTCTTAAGGCTAGTACAAGATATTTTTGTTTTGAAACACTAAAGTAGGGATGTATAGACGCCCTTAGAAATTATTTTTATACATAATACAGGGTCATATTATCTATATTATTTCTTTTTTTTAAACTATAATCTGATTTTTTTAATTTCAACGTTTAGTAAGTTTGAATTGTTGTAATGGATCTTGTGGAATTAGGAAACTCCACAAATGACATATAGGTACTATTCATATTTATTTCAAATATAATTCATTCTTGTGAATTATGGTTACTAACAAGAAATGCTAATTTTTCTTGTGTTTTTGATAAGAGTACCGAAGTGCTAACTAATTGCTCTAAATTATTGCTGTAAATTGGTAAGGAATGTTAAGCAAGCTTGCTAGGTAAGAAAGAAACTTTTGGCTTTTGAATTTTAAATTTATAAATATATAACTGTGTGTGATTCCGGTGTTGAGAGTTGCTCCACCGAAGGGGTTGGCGAACCCGAAATATTAACTGTGTGGTTCCGGTGTTGTGAGTTGCTCCACCGAAGGGGTCGACGAACCCGAAATATTAACTGCGTGGTTCCGGTGTTGAGAGTTGTTCCACCGAAGGGGTCGGCGAACCCATATTTTAATTATATAATATATTTGTCTCTTGTGAATTTTCGGAGTCACCCTATACAAAGGAGACTCTACCAAAATTTTTGGAAAATTCAAGAGATAGTCAAATTCCCGACTTTCAGAAAAAAAAATTGGGTTATTCCCTAAAATCTAAAGTAATTTAGGAAAGGTACTTAGAAACAGCTAGGAAGCACTGGGCGGAGGAGAACAACCTGAATATCCCTAAATAGTCCCATAACATAATTAAAATTAAAAATCTGATCAGTAAATTTTCTACTCGTTTGTAAGGCCATGCGGATCGAGTTTGTGAGGCTTAGCTCACGTATTTCCGTTTGCTCAAGGGAGGCAAACTAAGCCCAAGGGAGACTCCAGATTATTACATCTATTTCGACAGTAACATCGAATAGGTGATTATTAAGCCCAAGGAGGCTCCAGGTCGGATACTAAGCACCGTGCCGCCAAATTCACAGCCTGTTCCCAGGTTAACGGGATTGTTGATGGAAAATTATTTAGATGAATATTCAAGGGTTGTTCTCCAATATTGCATTCCATGTTAGGTTTAATTCCCTTTTTGTATTTCATTTCATGACGTCTATAAAAAAAAGGGAACATGATACTCATACATTAATATGATACTTCTTTTCAATGAAAATTACCTTACAAAACTATTATGTCTCATTTTTATTTCATCTCTCTTTTACTTTTAACCGTTCTTGGCCGAGGACTTTCTTGTCATTTCTAAATGACCTAGTATTGTTCACTAGATTTTGAAGCAGTGCACCAAGTGAAGCCGCTATCAGGTGCTGAAGGACAACTGGAGATCAAGGACGTGTTGATACCATTGAAGACGTTCAAGTTGGAACAAGAATTCTTTTTCTCTACTTGTTTAAGGTATAATTGTATTATTTATAGTAGGGCTCAAAATTGTACTGGGTAGAAATAGTTATGTTCATGTTCAATTAGTTAGAATGTCTTAGTTTTAGATTATTGCTGACTTAAATTTATGTAAGTTATGACCTGCTTTCACCTATGCACGAACCTTACGGGCGATAATCGCGAATATGGGTACTAGAGTATTCGTATATCGCGTCACGCCCCGCTCCCAGAATTATGGAAAGCCGGGTACGTAATACGTCTTTTAGTGGTGGCCCATGCAGATCAGACATTGCATAGAGGAAATAGGATAGGGTGCAGGCCTGACAACCCAAGGATAGGATATAGGCCAAGTTCTAGGGATACCTATGCAAGCTAAGATAAGATGTTGGACAAGATTTTAGGGAGACCCTATAGGCTAAGGTATAAACCTTAAGATATGTTTTAGGAAATATCCAAGAGATACCAAATAGAATTGTCTATGTTAGACTATATTTCATAGTGTCTTTACCTAAATAAAATTTCTATAGTGAGTATCTATGATCAGGTGTCCTTACTTAGGTCATGGGTAGTATAAGGATAGACATAATCATTCTAGGCCTATTAAGTCAGGAAGAATAGGACAAGTATTCTCGTCTGAGCTGGTAAAAGAATCTAGAAGACTCCTTAAGGATCTTGGACTTGGTATCTCTAGTAAACTTGGAGTTCAAATATATTTTTGAACCATTACATAGTTAGAAATAGTGAAGGGGCAAGTATAAATATAAATATAAATATATTTTGAATGATTACTGGGTAGGAAAGTACTAGCAATAACTTGTCTAGGGTTTTGCATAATAGTTATTGTATAGAGTATTATATACATATTATATTAAGAAGCTAATTCCTTATTCCTTACTCCCTCTAGACTTCTATCGATGCCTAAGTCCCGACTCGTTCTCTTTTATCTGTTGAATTTTCTGCGGTCTGGTTATTTCGCAAACCCAATTTACTTCAAAATTTTCAATTTTGTTGCTTCACTTAACATTCACTAAATGAAAATCTAGAATTGTATCCTCAATCTTTTCTTCCATTTACATCTTTTCTTGGCATCCCTATTTCAGGAATTGCCCTTTATCTAATACCCATTGCAATTTACACTTTTGATATTTTTTTCTTTTCTGTGAAGTGAATACTTTGATTGGATTTTGTGTAAATGATATTTATGTGAATGAATACTTCTTGTGTCTTGAGACCAAAAAAAATAAAAAAATCTCTAATGAATCGTGAAGTGAGAAGTTGTTGCAGCCATTCGGACTGGCCATCCAAATTGACGAGGCACATATTCTCGAAACATGATTCAGAAATTTAATAAATTTTCGGGGATCGAGACATAATTTTTCATAATGAATTTTTGAACTTAATATTCGAATTTTGATTTCATTTTACCTTGATTTGGAATTTGAAAATGTCATTTAAAATGACATATAGTGCTTTTGATAATATAGATTTATGAGTTTATCTTATGTTATAATATTATCTATTAGTTTGATACCATGATAAAATAACGTTGATGATATTTGAAAAACTTGAAATTAAGTATTGCTTTTTGAATATAGATTTCTGAGAATATCATGACCTGTAAAGCTACTTCACAATCATAATTCCTACTCATTCTATGGATATCAAGGAAGAGGTAGCAAACCTTGATAGTGAAATGGTATCTTTATTGCAACCATATGCGTAATGGCGAGGCACAAGATTACTATATTACGCCAGAAAACGAGAAATGAGAAATATGATCTTGATTCTGTAGTACACATAATGTTGTGGTATCTGACAATTTTATTGATTTTATGGAATTTTAAGATCATTAATGAATTCAAGTATCTTCATACGCTATATTCATAAAAGTTTTTAATGAATATAATTTTGAAGTATTTATTCAGAAATATATTACTACTTCATTTTTGTAAGGTGGTAGAATATATTGTTTCTCTCTATAATTGTTTTTAAAATCCTACCTATAAATTTTAAATTTCGAGGACGAAATTTTTGTAAGGTGGGTAGATTGTCATAACCATATTCCTTAAATGCGATCTTAAATTTCCAATCCTTGTTTATTTTAAATATTTTATAGTAACAAAAATATTCTCAAACAAATTATTATGTTTTTAATTTTTTTATAATTACATAATGTGCTATTATATATTTTTGTTTAAAACCTTAGACAATTTATGCAATTTCAAAATTTACATGGACACCTCATGGGGACATATGTCTCCTTTGGAGGAGACTGGAAAGGGGACACCTCAACCCTTTTCTTCTTTATATGAAAATAAGGTTTTATGGAGGAAGGGAGAGAGAGAGGGCTGGCACCCTCACCATCTCCTTCCTCTCTCTCGGTTTTCTCTCTCTATCTCTCTCTCTCTCGACACTCTCTCCCTCTCTCGGTTTTCTCTCTCTCTCTCGACACCCTCTTCCTCTCCCTCACTCTCTCGGCTTCCTTCCGCTTTCCTCACACCCGCGCACCCGCGCCCGCCGGCGAAGCCCGCGGTGGCTGTCGCCACCGCCCCCGGCCGGTCGGCCCTCTCCACCGCCAGCAGCCCCTTCCTGGCCGCAGCTTCCCCCTCACCGTCGACCACATCAGCACCACCATCATCTCCATCTCCATCTCCACCATCATCAAACCCTAACCCCTTTTACTTCACAAAAAAATAAATAAAGAAGAAGAAGAAGATAGAGTAAAGAAGGAGAAGTTGGAGAAGAAGAAGAGGAAACCCTAATTCCCAAATTCAAATCCCTAATTTTTCCAAGGCAAGTCCTCCATCCATTCTTTCTATTTCAAATCAAGAAATTTTGTTAAAAACTCTATTATAGGTTATAGGCTATGGAAGGTATAAATCAAATATAACATGGATATATGATTTTGATTGAATATAGACACTCGGACACGACCGCAGGACACGGAATCGATACGGCTCTATTTTGTACATATAACTCTGAAATTATATGTATATATTAAAATGGAGTAGTTTTAGTAAATCATGGTTATTCAACCTTTAATTCAGATATTTTATAAATTTATAAGGTTATTTATATGCCAAAATTTTGAACACATATTCAGGACACAATATGGACACATCAACACAACAATATGATTTATGGTATATGTTAGGCCTTTCCTTTGGTTAATATTCAAGTTAAATTAGTTTAAATTTTGAATATTATGAATTTATGTATACATACGTATGAATGGTACGACAGAGACACCCGAACTATATATGATTCGGCATGACTCGCCAATATGATTTTGACATAATAACTCTTGAGTTTTAAATATATGACATGTTGATGCTAGACTTGATATGTATTCGGATATATATAGAGATTTGAATGTTATGGGTAAATATTATGATATATGTAAGCAATTACAAAATTGTGAAATGGCTAATTATGTGCATCATTCAGGGTGTAATGATACATGGGTGTAATATTAAGTACGATTCAAATTTAAGATAGTAAAACCAATTACCAGATTCAATATGGTATACTTTAAATTCTACTAATCGATTTTGAATTTATATTTATTAGTCACTATATCATTTTTCTTGGAATAGATCATGGCTTTCCAAATTATTTTGGGCATAGATGAATACTCTTGAGGCTATTACAAGATATTTTTGTTTTGAAACACTAAAGTGTGAATGTATAGACGCCCTTAGAAATTATTTTTATACATAATACAGGGTCATATTATCTATAATATTTCTTTTTTTAAACTATAATCTGATTTTTTTTAATTTCAACGTTTAGTAAGTTTGAATTGTTTTAATGGATCTTGTGGAACTAGGAAACTCCACAAATGACATATAGGTACTATTCATATTTATTTCGAATATAATTCATTCTTGTGAATTATGGTTACTAACAAGAAATACTAATTTTTCTTGTGTTTGTGATAAGAGTACCGAAGTGCTAACTAATTGCTCTAAATTATTGCTGTAAATTGGTAAGGAATGCTAAGCATGCTTGCTAGGTTAAAAACAAGAAACTTTTGGCTTTTGAATTTTAAATTTATAAATATATAACTGTATGTGATTTCGGTGTTGAGAGTTGCTCCACCGAAGGGGTCGGCGAACCAGAAATATTAACTGCGTGGTTCCGGTGTTGAGAGTTGCTCCACCGAAGGGGTCGGCGAACCCGAAATATTAACTGCGTGGTTTTGGTGTTGATAGTTGCTCCACCGAAGGGGTCGGCTAACCCAAATTTTAATTATAAAATATATTTGTCTCTTGTGAATTTTTGAAGTCACCCTATACAAAAGAGACTCTACCGAAATTTTTGGAAAATTCAAGAGAGTCAAATTCCCGACTTTCAGAAAAAAATCGGATTATTCCCTAAAATCTAAAGTCAATTAGGAAAGTTACTTAGAAACAGCTAGGAAGCACTGGGCGGGAGAGAACAACCTGAATATCCCTAAATAGTCTCATAGCATAATTAAAATTAAAAAGCTGATCAGTAAATTTTCTACTCGTTCGTAAGGCCATGCGAATCGAGTTTGTGAGGCTTAGCTCACGTATTTTCGTTTGCTCAAGGAAGGCAAACTAAGCCCAAGGGAGGCTCTTATTTTGTTTGCTCAAGGGAGGTAAACTAAGCCCAAGGGAGGCTCCAGATTAATACATCTATTTTGACAGTAACATTGAATGGATGATTGTTAAGCCCAAGAGAGGCTCCAGGCCGGATACTAAGCACCGTGCCATAAAATTTACAGCCTGATCCCAGGTTAACGGGATTGTTGATGGAAAATTATTTAGATGAATATTCAGGGGTTGTTCTCCAATATTGCATTCCATGTTAGGTTTAATTTCCTTTTTGCATTTCATTTCATGACGCCTATAAAAAAAGGGAACATGATACTCATACATTAATATGATACTTCTTTTTATTGAAAATTACCTTACAAAACTATTATGTCTCGTTTTCATTTCATCTCTCTTTTATATTTAACCGTTCTTGGCCGAGGACTTGCTTGTCGTTTCTAAACGACCTAGTATTGTTCACTAGATTTTGTAGCAGTGCACCAAGTGAAGCCGCTATCAGGTGCTGAAGGACAACTGGAGATCAAGGACGTGTTGATACCATTGAAGACGTTCAAGTTGGAACAAGAATTCTTTTTCTCTACTTGTTTAAGGTATAATTGTATTATTTATAGTAGGGCTCAAAATTGTACTGGATAGAAATATTTATGTTCATGTTCAATTAGTTAGAATGTCTTAGTTTTAGATTATTGCTGACTTAAATTTATGTAAGTTATGACCTGCTTTCACCTATGTACGAACCTTACGGGCGACAATCGCGAATATGGGTACTAGAGTATTCGTATGTCGCGTAGCCTGGGGATGATGTTACGTACCCGGCTCGCCATAATTCTGGACCGGGGTGTGACAGTTCGCCTTAATGTATCTTGACTAAGGTTGACCTTGGGTTGGGTTAGTCCAACTTGACTTGCTTTGGATGGCTTGGTTTGGTTTATTTTGATGGTTGGTTCAACATGTTGAACCATACCCTCTCTTTATAAAACCCAACCACCCATTTCTCTCTCTCTTCATTACTTCCATTTACTTCTTCTCCTTCTTCTCCATTACTCTCCTACCAACCTAGAGAGCTTAGGCAAGTGCAACTTTGCTTCATGATGGATCTTTCATTTTATTGTTCTCTCTTCTTCTCTATATGATTCTAAGCATCTTTAGAACTTGGAGTTTTCGGTTTGGATGGATGGATTTTTGTAGATCTATGTTTGTACCCTTTTCAATTTTTCTTGGGTTTTGATCTACCAAATTTTATTATTTTTAAATTTTGATTGTTCCATGTTGTAGAGAATTCGATTTTACCCAAAATGGACCTTTGAAAAGTTAGATTTCGACTTATTTTGAGGAAGTTATGGTCAAAATAAGATTTGGATATCTTCTATGTTCATCTATCCTGGTTCTGGCAGGGACGATGAATAGTATTTGCCTCATAGTGCTGTCCGTATGGCTCCATAGTACCGTATAGTGCCAGTTCTGCATGGCTGCATAGTGTCGCATAGTGCCAGTTCTGTATGGCTGTATAGTACCGTATAGTACCAGTTCTGCATGGCTGCATAGTATTGCATAGTACTATCTGCATGGCTGCATAGTGCCAGTTCTGCATGGCTGTATAGTATCGTATATTGCTGTCCGCATGGCTGCATATTTTTGCATAGTACCAGTTCCGTATGGCTGCATAGTATCATATAGTGTTGTCTGTATGGCTACATAGTACAGTATAGTGCTAGTTTCACATGGATACATAGTGCCACATAGTGCCAGTTCCACATAGTGCTGGCCGCATGGATGCATAGTGCCTATTTTGGTTGTTTTTGGATGTTTTATGTCCAATTTGGTTGATTTTTGGCCAAAATTTCTTCCAACTTCCAACATGAAAGTTGTAGATCTTTTCCTTGGCTTCATGAATATGTTACTAGCTATTTTATGCAAGTTTCTCTCATTCTTTTTCTTGGCACACTCTTAACAAATAACAAGTAACATGACATGATAGAGGCCCGTCGTGGCGCGCTCTTGACAAATAAACCTGACATGTAATCTTGAATGTTGTTGCGACGGCTATCCTGACATGCTGAGTAATAACTTGTCTCAACACCGTGGGTGATTGTTCTTGAATGTGCTTGTATAAGCTACCAGTCTCATCTCGCATCAAGTCTATGACTTGCATCCCTGGTTACCACGGTCAGGGATTCATATTGAATCTGACTAGGTTCACTACCAAAATAATTCATATTACCGACGTAATTAGCAATGTTTTAAGAAAACGTCGCAGGAAAAAAACAATTTAGCGACATTTTTTTATAACGTCGCAAGACGTCATTATTAGCGACTGACAGCGACGTTCTGCGACGTATTTAAACTACATTTGCGTTTTAAAGAGCTCACGTCGCGTATAAGTCGGTAAACGTCGCTAATATTAGTGATATTAGCGACGTTTACCGACGTATTTATTACTTTATCGCTAACATCACTGATATTAGCGACGTTTACCAACGTTCTAATATGACGTCGCTAAATTGAAAATATAGGTCAGGTTCAAGTTTTCATTCCCACCATTATTTTTGTCCCCAAATTTCTTTCATCCTTCCCCCCCCGACCCCGATCCGGCGACCCCCACCCCCCTCGGCCCCCGACCGACCACCCTCGGCGACCCCCACCGACCTCGGCGACCCCCACCCCCCTTGGCGACCCCTCTCCTCGCCCCAACCCAAACCATTCCCTCTCCTCTCCCCAACCTGTCACTACCACATTTATAGTGTGAGGGTATTTTTGACATTTTGGGATAATTTAAATTTATTAGAATTTATTTGAATTTATGGAAATTTTTAGGAATTATTTTGGAATTGTTTGGACTAGGTTGACTTTGACTAGTATTGACCCTTGTAGACCAACCTAGGAGTTAACCCTAGTTAGTATGAGCTTGGTTAGGATATATGAATCTAGTCTAACCTAGCCTAATCTTTGGTTTGGTCATTAGAACCTAATTAGTAATAGAAATTAGAAAGCCATAAGTCATGGCTTATGATTTAGAGTCCTTATTAATCAAATCAAACATAGCCTATGTAACTTGGCCCAAGGCCCAAAGAATTGACCAAACCCTAACCCTAAGAGTAGTGACCGGCCACCTATTACATAGGGATCACCACCATATAAATAATCTCCTAAAATCAAGGGTTGCCTCCTTCTTAGGAAAGCTCAAGTTAGAAAATCAAGGTTTGTTCCTATTCAATAAATCCCTAAAATTCCATTCCTCTTCCTTTTCCATTCAAATCTTTTCTATTAGGTCCTAATCTATCTATTCTTGCTGTTATTAATGTTCCATTTCAGTTTGTGGTGATTTTGGTGGATTGGGACATTAAGAGGAGAGCATTTGAATATGGGATTTTTCTTGAAGGTTCAAGCTTAGGTAACTCTCTCAAATTTCCATGAAATTTTGATTGGTCTTCATCATTAGGGAGCCCTAGGAGTCCCCTAAGCATCAGCATAAGTTTTGTGTCGGGTTTCGTGAGTTTCGTGTCCGTTCTGGACACGTATCCAAACCCTGTTGCAGTGTTTGTCGAAATGCCTCAAAGGGCATTTCGATCTCGTTTGTACAATGTTTTTAAATAGGAATGTTAGTTTTACTGTTGCTTATGCATTATTGATCATCTGTGGTAGTGTTCGTGTCGTTTTGTGTCGGATTCGTGGAGTGGACACGCGCGTGCACACGCTCGCGCGTGCGCTACAGTGTTCCCCTGCTACACGGGGTCTGTAGCGGACACGACACAGGGTTTCAGGACACGAGATTCAAGGGAAACCTTGGGGCAATGTCTGTCATGACATTCCCCAAGTTTTATTAGGTTTCGTGTCGTGTCGTGTCGAGGGAAGACTCGATCGTGCAAGGGGAAATGCCTGTCTGTGCACTGTTTAATATTTGCCACTGATACGGGCATCGTGTCCAACACTGACACGTTGTGGACACTGGCCAATGGGCCTATGAGGTAGCCCTATAGGTAGGCTACCTATGTGGATAACCACGAGACTCACTTGTGTCTTGTGTCGTGCATACGACACAAGTGCACGTGTGCACGAGGCAGTGCACTGGACAGTACACTGTGTGTTATTTTTTTTGAGTTCTTGTACTGGACACACCGTGTCAGGCCTTGGGTGACACGAAATGGAGTGTGGGGGCTTGTGCACAAGGGTTGTTTCATTTACCAACCAATAGATTCATGATTTAGTTGAATTTCCTATTCGAAATCTCATTAACCTATGTTAACTGATACTTGAAATTTCTGTTACCTTTCCAGTTTTCTAATTTGAGTTGCCTGATTAGTTTAACTTATTAATCACTTTTAATGCATGTTTTATAAGCTAATGCAATCTCCTATATGTTAGCTTGTTGTGGTTGAAAATTGAGTTTGAATTGATGAGGATTGGGCTAGAAATCTGAAATTGTGTTCTTGGTTAAAACTGTTAAAATATAACCTGTTTAGACTGATTTCTTTTAAGTCTTATGAACTGTGAATGTTTACTATATTGAATCAAATCTGAGATTTGAAGTTGGTTTAAAACAGTTATGAACTGATTTTCTTTCTTCCTTTAAAAAGTGTGTTGTTCGATTGATAATAGGAAACCGGGTTTTGATGTTAAACTGAGAATTGAACTAAAGACTTCAATCTGGAAATGTGACTGTTGTTATGAACTGATTTCCCTTCTTCCTTTGCAGTAGTATTAAATTGTTAATGTGTTCATATGATCTTAAACCTGAGATGTGAAGAATAGGTTTAACTGAATTGTTGTAGGACTGAAATCTGTGAATAGGTCCCATATACTAGGTAATGTATTTGGTTGTGTTGGAACATGAATACTTTGATTGGGTTATGTTGGTAGTTCAAACTGAAATTGGGTTGGCTTATGGCTTAACTGATGACAGTGATTAGTTTATACTGTTTTCTTCCTTGTGTTCTTATGATATTGGGTGTTTTCCTTGTGGCATGAAATCTGGGAAATGGGTTGCTTAACTGAGTTGTTGGTTCACTGTTTACACTCCTATTCACTCACTGTTTTCCTGTGCAATATATACACATACACACACTTCCTCTCTCCCTTTCACTGTTTGAAATTCCTGTACATTGTCTTACCTCACCACACACACACCCACACACAGGCCTCTCTCTTGTATAACAAATGTGTATATATATTATCTATATGAATATAATATATGTGTGTATAATGTATGAGTGTATATATATACATATATTCCTATGTTTTAGGTTAATGTTGTAGGGGTTATACTTAGCCTAGGGTTATATATGATGTATACATCAAGTGTAGAGTAGTGAATGCATATATTATGTAGTGTGATGAATATGTATATATGTGGTATGGTTAGACTTCAATATATATATAGAGTGACAGGTTTTAGATATATATGTTTGACTTGTTTAGACTAATGTAGTCTAGGGTAGACTAGTTGACCTAAATTAGACTTGGTTGACCTAGTTTGACTTCTAGGGTTGACCAGAGTTGACCAAGAGTTGACTTTGGCCTAGATTGACCTAGAATCATGTAAAATGCATAGTAGGACTTTATTGCACTATTCTGGACTTGTTGTGACTTGTGCTGTTCTGATTAGGAGCCAGACACCACTCCTCGGACAGTACCTTTCATATTGGACACTCAGATACAGGCGAGTACATTCTCTGATCATTTCATATCCTGCTTAGAATTATTTCCTGCATTAAATTACTTTACTTGTGCTGTCGCGACATTATCACGGATTAGTACTATACAGATCTCTTCATGCGATGTTATCCCCCTCGGGAGCATCGGGTACATTGTGTCATGTGTGTTTCACTTTCATCATGTACTCCTGTGCTTTCACCATACATGTACACTCTTGTGAACCATGTACTCTCATGTTCACAGAGCCTTCATGTATACTATTATGTGCACCCTTTCAAGGGCCCCATTTGATATTATGTACAATAACATAACCTGCTTAGATCCTTGTGTATTAATTGGGGAACGGGGGAGTGCGAGTAGTCATGTGAACAATTCTATAATAGTGTAGATCATGTACAACTCTTTAGTGTAGATCATGTACAAATCTGCCCGTTCACATGTGCTATCCTGTACTCTGACTTACTAGCCACTATTAGTTCCTTACTTATAGTAGATATTTCTATTACAGTTCTTTCTCTCTGTTTACATACTGTATTCTTCAGCACCTGTATCTTACTTTACTGTATGATTATATTTTCTAACCTGCTATGAACTGTTGAGATGTACTGTACTCGCTCCTGTCCTGACTGGACTTGTTGAAAATATTACAGAGGACGAGGAGGAGGCTGGTCTGGATACTCACTACGGGGCAGCCTTAGATGACACCTGCGAGCTGGACCCTCAGGAGGACCCAGCTCTAGCTGAGGATATCACCCCGATTGCCTAGACTAGATTAGTTAGGCTTATCTATCTTATATGCAGCATTGAGACATGTTTTAGCTAGACTTTATTTGGAGTTCAGAGTTGTATATATTCTTTCATCCTATATCTGAGACCATGTACTTCTGGATATTGCTGGGATTATCTTAGACTACTTTTCATCTATTTATTTCCTTGAGTTCTATTTCATATCGTGCTATCTCTTCCTTAGTTGTGATTGAGTTTTACTGCTATGTCACCCCCATTCGGGGAGTATAAACTGTTTAGAGATATATTGCTAGATGTTGAGACCTAGGACAGCGTTCTACCGCCGACACTGCGGCGTAGGCTGGACGTACCCACGTCTTGTGCCCTTACTCTAGGGTGCGGGTCGTGACACGTTTTTAGTGGTGGCCCATACAGGTCTAGACTAGAAGTGTAGTGGTATTCGAACTAGAGTATCACTACAGCCTGCAGTAAGTTATAGAACATTAATTTTAAGGTACTCAATCACTTTAGGAAAAATTCTTTTATTGCCATCTAAATCCTTTTTGTCAGCTGATCCTTTGAATTATAATTGTCCGCCTTTGTTATTTTGCTTCTTTCTCAGAAATTGATACTCTTGTTTGTCTATCTTCAGGATGGTAGAGACTCGATCGCAGCGTGCCATTCATGAGGATGCTATAGAGGGGACTGCTATCTCTCAGCCAGTACGGCGAGGCCAGGGGACTGCAGCTCCTGCCACCTCAGCTCGTATTGAGACCTCGGCAGTAGCAGCAGGGGGTATGCATCCACCGACTCAGAGGCAGTACCCGGACATTCCAGAGGATCTTTTCCAGCAGCCGCCGCCTCAAGGATACGTGGACGCAGCTCAGATGTTCGCGTACTTCCAGCAGTTCATGGACAGGCAGCAGGCTCGACAAGACAGAGGCATAGAGTTGGCCGTCACGACAGCCGCAGCTCGACCAGTGGTACAGCAGCCGAAGACACCAGGGATCGAGCAGTTTCAGAAGATGAGCCCTAAAGACTTTCTGGGGACAGAGGGGATCCTATATGCCGATGAGTGGATCGAGCATATAGAGGAGATCTTTCGCTTGGCCAGGATTCCAGCAGACCTTCAGATCGAGGCCGCAGCTAGCCGGATGCGAGATCTTGCTCGCACCTGGTATCAGTCAGACCCCAGGGTGGGGGTACCTGGGCAGACTTGGGAGCAGTTCAAGGGCTTCTTCAAGTAGAAGTTCTTCCCAGATTCAGTACTCAGAGCCTTGGAGTCGCAGTTCGAGAGCCTAGTCCAGGGGAGTCTCTCAGTGGAGGAGTACGCCGGGGAGTTTGGCCTCCTCGGTAGGTTTATGGAGGGCTTGAGCGAGACGGCGAAGGCCCAGAGGTTCCGAAAGGGTCTAGTCAAGGAGGTCAAGTCCTTGACCAAGGGCAACCGGGATGCTACATTCGAGGAGATCTTGACGGGAGCCTTGCTAGCAGAGGATGATCTTGAGCTTAGGCTCTAGAGGGGGAGAGACCCAGTTGGAGGCAGCAGCAGCAGCGAGGGCCAGGCCAAGAGGCCCCACTTTCAGCATCAGCAGCAGAGGCAGTTTCAGCCGCAGCCGATTCAGCAGAGGCCAGTTCACCAGCAGCAGCTTCAGCATCAGGCACCCAGGCACCAGACAGTCAGTTGCACCTTCTGCAAGAAGCCTGGGCATGTCTTCAACGAGTGCAGAAAGAGGCTCGGGAGGTGCTTTCTTTGCGGAGCGGCAGATCACCAGCTGAGGGATTGTGCTAGGTCTGGGGGACGAGCAGCCCAGGGAGGAGGAGCCAGAGCAGCAGCAGGCCAGCAGAGGGTACCAGCCCTGCCGACGCAGCAGCAGAGGTTCGTCCAGCACCAGCAGCAGGCCAGGGGAGGCCAGCAGGGGCGATCTTTCGCCATGGCAGCAGAGGATGCAGAGGCGATAGGAGAGCTGATTGCAGGTTCGATCCTACTCGACTCCAGTCCAGCATTTGCATTATTCGATTTCGGTGCTTCGTATAGCTTTATATCCGTATCTTTTAGACACGGTATCATAGCTGAATCGTTGCCTAGGACTTACAAGATCACGACCGGGGGTGGCATTATCCTCGTAAGTGATGTTTGTAAGGGTCGGAGAGTAGTTTTGGGAGGCCGTGAGTTGGAGGTGAGCCTGCTCGTAATGCCATTGCCGAACTACGATATAGTACTAGGCATGGATTGGTTGAGCAGGCACCACGCCAGCATCGATTGCAGAGGGGGTAGAGTTCTCTTAAGAGCACTGGGGGAGCCAGAGTTCGAGTACTCCAGACGTCAGGCAGAGCATAGTAGCGGAGTCTTTTGTGGAGTCTCGGTCGAGGAGCAGACGATTCCACACCCCTTGATAGCAGAGTATATGGATGTTTTCCCAGAGGAGTTGCCGAGATTGTCACTAGACAGAGACATAGAGTTTTCGATAGACTTGGTTCCAGGAGCGGAATCCATCTCTCAGCATGTCTATCGGGTGAACAACAGCGAGCTGGTGGAGCTGAAGAAGCAGGTGGATGAGCTACATGACAAGGGCTTCATCCGCTCGAGTTCGTCGCCATGGGGTGCACCAGTGTTGTTCGTGCCAAAGAAGGATGGGTCAGTACGCATGTGTATTGACTATAGGGCACTCAACAATCTCACGATCAAGAACAAATATCCACTGCCGTGGATCGACGATCTATTTGACCAGTTGAGCGGAGCTCAGGTATTTTCCAAGATTGATCTAAGGTCGGGCTATCACCAGGTGAAGGTGAAGAGGGAGGATATTCCTAAGACCGCTTTCAGGACGCGGTACGGACAGTTCGAGTTTTTGGTTATGCCGTTTGGGCTAACCAATACACCAGCAGTATTTATGAACCTTATGAACAAGGTGTTCCACCAGTATCTGGATCAGTTTATGGTGGTGTTTATTGACGACATCTTGGTATATTCCAAGACTGAGGAGGAGCACGAGGAGCATTTGAGGATCGTGCTGGAGACTCTCACGAAGGAGCAGCTTTACGGGAAGCTCTCCAAGTGTGAGTTCTTCTTGGACCGAGTGGACTTCTTGGGGCATGTGGTGACTGGAGATGGTATCTCAGTTGACCCCAAGAAGATTTTAGCAGTTGAGGCATGGCCAGTACCGACTTCAGTTGCAGAGATCAGGAGTTTCCTGGGGCTGGCAGGATATTATCGGAGATTTGTGCAGGATTTCTCCCGGGTTGCAGAGCCGTTGACTCGGTTGACCCGGAAGGATGCTGAGTTCGTTTGGTCAGAGGAGTGTCAGGCAGCTTTTGATGAGTTGAAGAAGCGGCTTACGACAGCTCCGATTCTGATATTGCCCTCAGGATCAGGTGGCTTTACTATTTATAGTGATGCTTCAGGGAAGGGGCTGGGTTGCGTCTTACAGCAGCATGGGAAGGTGATTGCCTATGCTTCTAGGCAATTGCATCCCCATGAGAAGAACTACCCTACCCACGACCTGGAGCTGGCAGCAGTGATATTTGCTCTAAAGCTGTGGAAGCATTATCTGTATGGTGAGAGGGTGGAGATCTTCACAGATCACAAGAGCTTAAAGTATGTGTTCATTCAGAAGGAGTTGAACATGAGACAGCGCAGATGGTTGGAGTTGATGAAGGACTTCGACATTGTACTTCAGTATCACCCAGGAAAGGCCAACGTGGTTGCCGATGCCTTGAGTAGGTATCTGATATCCTTGTGTTTGACCATGGATCGGCATTTGCTTGCCGACTTGGAGAGCCTTGGGATTGAGGTGATCGTGCCCGGAGTGCAGATACAGCTATGGGGGATACAGATTCAGTCAGACTTGGTGGAGAGGATCAAGTCGACACAGTTTGAGGACGTTGCTCTGTGGGGTCTCCGAGAGCAGGTTCGAGCAGGATTGCTGGAGGGCGAGCTTTCTCTTACAGAGGATGGTGCCTTGAGGCACGGTTCCAGGTTATGTGTGCCCAGCGGAGATCTCAGGGAGCAGGTTATGCAGGAGGCCCACAGATCTCAGTACTCTATACACCCGGGTGCCAACAAGATGTACCGAGATCTGCGGGGCATGTATGGTGGTCAGGAATGAAGCGAAAGGTAGCTCGCTTCGTGGCTAGGTGTTTGGTCTGTCAGCAGGTCAAGGCAGAGAGACAGAGGCCCGGTGGATTGTTGCAGCCGCTGCCCATTCCCGAGTGGAAATGGGAGCATATCACGATGGACTTCGTTTCAGGATTGCCGCGTACTCTAGGAGGGAAAGACGCGATTTGGGTCATCGTTGACAGGTTGACCAAATCGGCCCACTTCTTGCCATTCAAGGTGGGTACGTCTACAGAGAGGCTGGCGGAGTTGTATATGCGGCAGATAGTCAGGATTCACGGGGTTCCGGTCAGCATCGTCTCAGATCGGGATAGCCGTTTTACTTCCCATTTCTGGAGGAGTCTGTAGACCAGCTTGGGCACTCAGCTCAAGTTTAGTACTGCATACCACCCCCAGACGGACGGACAGTCAGAGCGGACTATTCAGACACTTGAGGATATGCTGCGGACGTGCGTCCTGGACTTTGGGGGTTCTTGGGAGGATCATCTTTATTTGGTGGAGTTTGCCTACAACAATAGTTTCCAGGCCAGCATTGAGATGTCACCTTTCGAGGCTCTGTACGGGCGTAGGTGCCGTACACCCTTATCCTGGGATGATGTTGGTGAGCGAGCTTTACTGGGGCCAGAGATGGTTGTTGATGCAGCCGATAAGGTGAAGCTCATCAGGGACAGACTTCGCGTGGCGCATGATAGACATCGGCACTGGGCCGATAGCCACCGGAGGCCCTTGGAGTTTGAGGTACAGATTAGAGTAGGATTAGATTTAGGTTTGTTTGTGATTTTTGATCATGTTTGTTTATTATTTTAATTGAGACCTTGCTTGTGATTATGTCAGAGACCAGGTTTTCTTGAGGATATCTCCGACTCATGGTACGATACGTTTCGGTAGAGGCGGAAAGCTTAGCCCGCGCTTCATCGGCCCTTTCGTTATCAGCGGGAGAGTCGGTGATGTTGCATACAGGCTAGACTTGCCGCCTGTGCTAGTGGGGGTCCATAACATATTTCATGTATCACAGTCGAGACGGTACGTGGCTGACCCTAGCCATGTGCTCGATCATTCAGAGATAGAGGTTAGGCCTTCTCTCAGCTATCCAGAGCAGCCAGTGGAGATTCTGGATCGACGGAAGAAGGTTCTGAGGAACCAGGTGATACCCTTGGTGCGCATCGCATGGAGACATCATTCTCCAGGAGAGTCTACCTGGGAGCGGAAGGATGAGATGCGCGAGCGCTACCCTTATCTTTTTGGACCGTGAGGTATGCTTTATATCCTTCTCATCAGTTGTATTTCGCCTTTCAATTTCGAGGACGAAATTCTTTTAAGGAGGATAGATTTGTCGCTACTACATTTCTAGTATGAGGGTATTTTTGACATTTTGGGGTAATTTAAATTTATTAGAATTTATTTGAATTTATGGGAATTTTTAGGAATTATTTTGGAATTGTTTGGACTAGGTTGACTTTGACTAGTATTGACCCTTGTAGACCAACCTAGGAGTTAACCCTAGTTAGTATGAGCTTGGTTAGGATATATGACTCTAGTCTAACCTAGCCTAATCTTTGGTTTGGTCATTAGAACCTAATTAGTAATAGAAATTAGAAAGCCATAAGTCATGGCTTATGATTTAGAGTCCTTATTAATCAAATCAAACATAGCCTATGTAACTTGGCCCAAGGCCCAAAGAATTGACCAAACCCTAACCCTAAGAGTAGTGGTCGGCCACCTATTACATAGGGATCACCACCATATAAATAATCTCCTAAAATCTAGGGTTGCCTCCTTCTTAGGAAAGCTCAAGTTAGAAAATTAAGGTTTGTTCCTATTCAATAAATCCTTAAAATTCCATTCCTCTTCCTTTTCCATTCAAATCTTTTCTATTAGGTCCTAATCTATCTATTCTTGCTGTCATTAATGTTCCATTTCAGTTTGTGGTGATTTTGGTGGATTGGGACATCAAGAGGAGAGCATTTGAATAGGGGATTTTTCTTGAAGGTTCAAGCTTAGGTAACTCTCTCAAATTTCCATAAAATTTTGATTGGTCATCATCATTAGGGAGCCCTAGGAGTCCCCTAAGCATCAGCATAGGTTTTATGTCGGGTTTCGTGAGTTTTGTGTCCGTTCTGGACACGTATCCAAACCCTGTTGCAGTGTTTGTCGAAATGCCTCAAAGGGCATTTCGATCTCGTTTGTACAATGTTTTTAAATAGGAATGTTAGTTTTACTGTTGCTTATGCATTATTGATCATCTGTGGTAGTGTTCGTGTCGTTTTGTGTAGAATTCGTGGAGTGGACACGCGCATGCACACGCTCGTGCGCGCGCTACAGTGTTTCCCTGCTACACGGGGTCTATAGCGGACACGACACGGGGTTTCAGGACACGAGATTCAAGGAAAACCTTGGGGCAATGTATGTCATGACATTCCCCAAGTTTTATTGGGTTTTGTGTCGTATCGAGGGAAGACTCGATCGTGCACGGGGAAATGCCTGTCTGTGCACTGTTTAATATTTGCCACTGATACGGGCCTCGTGTCCGACACTGACACGTTGTGGACACTGGCCAATGGGCCTATGAGGTAGCCCTATAGGTAGGCTACCTATGTGGATGACCACGAGACTCACTTGTGTCTTGTGTCGTGCACACGACACAAGTGCACGTGTGCACGAGGCAGTATACTGGACAGTGCACTGTGTGTTGTTTTTTTTGAGTTCTTGTACTGGACATGCCGGGTCAGGCCTTGGGTGACACGAAATGGAGTGTGGGGGTTAGTGCACAAGGGTTGTTTCATTTACCAACCAATAGATTCATGATTTAGTTGAATTTCTTATTCGAAATCTCATTAACCTATGTTAACTGATACTTGAAATTTCTGTTACCTTTCCAGTTTTCTAATTTGAGTTGCCTGATTAGTTTAACTTATTAATCACTGTTTAATGCATGTTTTATAAGCTCTAATGCAATCTCCTATATGTTAGCTTGTTGTGGTTGAAAATTGAGTTTGAATTGATGAGGATTGGGCTAGAAATCTGAAATTGTGTTCTTGGTTAAAACTGTCAAAATATAACCTATTTAGACTGATTTCTTTGAAGTCTTATGAACTATGAATGTTTCCTATATTGAATCAAATCTGAGATTTGAAGTTGGTTTAAAACAGTTATGAACTGATTTTCTTTCTTCCTTTAAAAAGTGTGTTGTTCGATTGATAATAGGAAACCGGGTTTTGATGTTAAACTGAGAATTGAACTAAAGACTTCAATCTGGAAATGTGACTGTTGTTATGAACTGATTTCCCTTCTTCCTTTGCAGTAGTATTAAATTGTTAATGTGTTCATATGATCTTAAACCTGAGATGTGAAGAATAGGTTTAACTGAATTGTTGTAGGACTGAAATCTGTGAATAGGTCCCATATACTAGGTAATGTAGTTGGTTGTGTTGGAACATGAATACTTTGATTGGGTTATGTTGGTAGTTCAAACTAAAATTGGGTTGGCTTATGGCTTAACTGATGACAGTGATTAGTTTACACTGTTTTCTTCCTTGTGTTCTTATGATATTGGGTGTTTCCCTTGTGGCATGAAATCTGGGAAATGGGTTGCTTAACTAAGTTATTGGTTCACTGTTTACACTCCTATTCACTCACTGTTTTCCTGTGCAACATATACACATACACACACTTCCTCTCTCCCTTTCACTGTTTGAAATTCCTGCACATTGTCTTACCTCACCACACACACACCCACACACAGGCCTCTCTCTTGTATAACAAATGTGTATATATATTATCTATATGAATATAATATATGTGTGTATAATGTATGAGTGTATATATATACATATATTCCTATGTTTTAGCTTAATATTGTAGGGGTTATACTTAGCCTAGGGTTATATCGGATGTATACATCAAGTGTAGAGTAGTGAATGCATATATTGTGTAGTGTGATGAATATGTATATATGTGGTACGGTTAGACTTCAATATATATATAGAGTGATAGGTTTTAGATATATATTTGACTTGTTTAGACTAATATAGTCTAGGGTAGACCAGTTGACCTAAATTAGACTTGGTTGACCTAGTTTGACTTCTAGGGTTGACCAGAGTTGACCAAGAGTTGACTTTGGTCTAGATTGACCTAGAATCATGTAAAATGCATAGTAGGACTTCATTGCACTATTCTGGACTTGTTGTGACTTGTGCTGTTCTGATTAGGAGCCAGACACCACTCCTCGGACAGTACCTTTCATATTGGACACTCAGATACAGGCGAGTACATTCTCTGATCATTTCATATCCTGCTTAGAATTATTTCCTGCATTAAATTACTTTACTTGTGCTGTCACGACATTATCACGGATTAGTACTATACGGATCTCTTCATGCGATGTTATCCTCCTCGGGAGCATCGGGTACATTGTGTCATGTGCGTTTCACTTTCATCATGTACTCCTGTGCTTTCACTATACATGTACACTCTTGTGAACCATGTACTCTCATGTTCACAGAGCCTTCATGTATACTATCATGTGCACCCTTTCAAGGGCCCCATGTGATATCATGTACAATAACATAACCTGCTTAGATCCTTGTGTATTAATTGGAGAACGGGGGAGTACGAGTAGTCATATGAACAATTCTATAGTAGTGTAGATCATGTACAACTCTTTAGTGTAGATCATATACAAATCTGTCCCGTTCACATGTGCTATCATGTACCCTGACTCACTAGCCACTGTTAGTTCCTTACTTGTAGTAGATATTTCTATTACAGTTCTTTCTCTTTGTTTACATACTGTATTCTTCAGCACCTGTATCTTACTTTACTGCATGATTATATTTTCTAACCTGCTATGAACTGTTGAGATGTACTGTACTCGCTCCTGTCCAGACTGGACCTGTTGAAAATATTATAGAGGACGAGGAGGAGGCTGGTCTGGATACTTACTACGGGGCAGCCTTAGATGACACCTGCGAGCTGGACCCTCAGGAGGACCCAGCTCTAGCTGAGGATATCACCCTGATTGCCTAGACTAGATTAGTTAGGCTTATCTATCTTTTATGCAGCATTGAGACATATTTTAGCTAGACTTTATTTGGAGTTCAGAGTTGTATATATTCTTTCATCCTGTATCTGAGACCATGTACTTCTGGATATTGCTGGGATTATCTTAGACTACTTTTCATCTATTTATTTTCTTGAGTTCTATTTCATATCGTGCTATCTCTTCCTTAGTTGTGATTGAGTTTTACTGCTATGTCACCCCCATTCGGGGTGTATAAACTGTTTAGAGATATATTGCTAGATGTTGAGACCTAGGACAGCGTTCTACTGCCGACACTGCGGCGTAGGCTGGACGTACCCACGTCTCGTGCCCTTACTCTAGGGTGCGGGTCGTGACACAACCCTCCCCCTCCCCCCCCATCAGCTCCCCGACCCCCTCCTTTGGTGACCGCCGCTCCCCGACCCCCTCCTCCGGAGACCGTCGACCCCCTCCTCTCCCTCGCCATCGCCGCGCCCGATCCCTCGTTCGAGCGTCCCTCCCGTTCGCCATAGCCAGCTCCATCCTCCTCCACCGCCGCTCCCCCTCGCCGTCACCGCTCCCCCTCGCCGTCGCCCCTTCCCTCCTGCCACGGTTGATCAGGTAAACCCTAACCCTAACCGGCTCGTATACACATGGATACGACACTTTGACACATGACATAACACTTTGACACACACACACACTTTGACACATGACACAACACTGACGCGCACACACTATGACACCTATGTGCTCAAATTTTGGCTAAATTAGGGTATTCTAGATATAAGATAAGTAATATGCTAAATTACTACCCAAACTTTATTCTCATATTGATACATAATATTCACAAATACCCTAGTTACAGACATTACTATTGGTGTTATTGGACTCCTAGCTTAGCTTAGCCCATTAAGCCCTAACCCATATCTTATACTTAGTACATGATTGTGCAGAGTAACTCCTCTAATATGACTCATACAGAGTCACAGTCTTTCTATTGAAGCTAACTCATACAAATATCCATCTTCTTTCACAGTTTAGTTAGTCTACATCTAACACCAACTGTTTGGCCCTCCACATACTAATATGGTTGTCTGAAATAAATCCAACTACCTAATGTTGATTCACCACTTCATAAACCATTCCAAACATCATTCCTACTGTTAACATTAGTACAACCTGTCTAGGTGAGTACTCAATTGGAAACATTAAATGCTTACTCTCAGCTAAGGTTAACATCATTAATTTGACATGGAGAAGGATTCAGTTATGATACTTGACCATAGTGTCAGAGTCTTAATTATAAAGGATCACTTGCTCGAACCTACCTCTATCCACTTTAATATCTGTAACCTAACATTCTAAACCAACTGATTTGCCAACATCTGATTCAATATGTCTAGGACTATAATTCCAAAAGTTCTTTTAGTAATACTCTATACTTGACTTATAAAGTTATGTTAGTATAATCTTGACTCGGTTTAGCTTAGATACAATATAGCTAGATACATAATATATAGACTAATATCCTAAAACTTGACTTATACAACTTAGAAATGGCTAGTTTGACCAAGTTGGACTAGTTTAGCTTAGAGTTGACTCGGTTGGACTATATACTAATATCCTAAAACTTGACTTATACAACTCAGCCTTTGAGTGATATGCCGCCGCGATCGCTGCACCGATGAAGGAGGGGGTCACTGAGGGGGGAGGGGGTCACCGAGGGGGAGGAGCTCGTCGAGGGGGAAGGAGGCTGGAGAACAAAAATTTTGGATGAAAAAAATAAAATCGATCGAGCAGCCATCCCTATATGAAATATTGTAGCGACGTCCTTATGTAGACACGGGTGATATGCCGCCGCGATAATCTTTGACCACCGCACGCACAAACACGCGAAACAAAAGTTAGCAATACGAAAAGAAGATGACCGATAATCTCTGACCATTTAACGTAAAATGTCATGTGTATATATACTGCAGAAAGTGTAGACCGCATGAACTGACAAACGAGAATTTGGAGATCAAAGTTGTAACAAGTAAAGTTGTGTTTTGGATATGTTCTATTCTTGTTAAGCTCTTTGTGCACAAAGCAAGATATAACGAATGCAGAACATCTCTCGAGTTTACGACTCTTGTATGCTCTATACTTGAGTTACAAATTCGATATTTGTTCTGTATTCTCTATTTATAGCTTGCTTTGTGAACAAAGAGCTTGCAAGTGTTCTTTTTCAAAGCACAACTTGACTTGTTCCAGCTTTGAGACCCTCATTTTCGTGCGTCATCCGTTCATGTCGGTCTTCACTTTCCCCAGTAACTTCCTCCAATTAACTCTATTCCTCGGTTGAGCTACTATTTCAAAGCTTTGACACTTGCATATCATTCACTACCTTGATGTATCTATCTTACAGAATTATGTATCTGAATTACTATCTGCAGAATCGTACTTGGATGTACAACCGTCATCCTGATGACATGTACGGTGTGCGGGATGAATTCATAGAGGGTGTACACCAGTTCCTGTAGTTTGCCAAGGCGTTCTCTCAGTACATGGATGGTACCAAAATTAAGTGTCCGTGTGTGAGATGTCGCAACTTGAAATATCATCCAGAAGTGGATGTCACGTATCATTTATACTCGAAGGGTTTTACGCCGAATTACTATCAGTGGAGCGAGCACGGAGAACTTGTGTCTTTAGCATCGGAGTACGAGCCTTATGTGGATGTCCACAACAATGCTCCTTACGACGATGGGTTGGTGAACATGGTTTTTGACGCGGCCGGACCTAGTTTCGATCCGGATGATCATGATGCACCTGAGGAGACACCGAACCCCGATGCTGCACAGTTCATGGAGTTGCTGGAGAATGCAAGGACTCCATTATATCCTGGTTGTGAGGATCATTCACCGTTGGAGGTGGTTACAAGATTGTTGAGCATTAAGTCTGATTTTAACATGTCGCAAGATTGCTACAACCGTCTTATGAAGTTGCTTATAGAAATATTGCTTGAGGGTGCGAAGTTGCCTAAAGACTTCTACCGGTCTAAGAGGATGGTTAGATCGCTCTGGATGGGATACGAAAAAATTGATGCCTGTCGCAACGGGTGCATGTTGTACTATAAAGAAGACAAGGATGAAGACGCCTGTAGATTTTGTGGTGTCGATCGCTACAAGGCATGTGGTAGAGAAAAGTCTGTCGGTGCCAGGAAGCCTACCTCTTCGATGCACTATTTACCGTTGACGCCGCGGTTGTAGCGGTTGTTTATGGTGAAGGAAACTACAGAAAACATGAGTTGGCATAAGCGGGAACATACCGAAGGAGTGTTGGATCACCCATCTGATGGAGAAGCATGGAAGCACTTTGATCAAGAGTATCCAGATTTTGCTTCTGATTCGCGTAATGTCAGATTGGGTCTCTGCTCCGACGGTTTTACCCCATTCGGACTTTCGGGATCCCAGTATTCGTGTTGGCCTGTGATCGTCACCCCGTACAATCTACCGTCTTGGATGTGCATGAAGACTCCGTATATGTTCCTCACCATTATTATCCCAGGTCCGAACAATCCGAAAAGGAACATCGATGTGTATTTACAGCCATTGATTGATGAGTTGAATCATCTGTGGGAAGTAGGTTCCAACACGTACGATGTATCTAGAAAACAAAATTTCCCGATACGGGCAGCACTTATATGGACCATCAACGACTTTCCGGCCTATGGAATGTTATCTGGATGGAGCACGCATGGTCGTCTTTCATGTCCGTATTGCATGGACAGCACTAAGGCTTTCCGTTTGAAACATAGAGGTAAACCGTGCTTCTTCGATTGTCATCGACAATTCCTGTCGAAGGATCATCCGTACCGGAGGAACAAGAATGCTTTTCGTGCTGGCGTTGTGGAGAAGGCTAATCCTCCGCCAAGGTGGCCCGGATACACGATATGGGAAGAGGTAAAAGATTTACCAAGAGCTATTGAGCAGCCTGCTACAGGCTACAAGTGTGACGGATTTGGTCGCACTCATAACTGGACGAAGAGGACTATATTCTGGGATCTTCCATATTGGAGCACCAATTTGATTAGACATAACCTTGATGTCATGCATATCGAGAAGAATGTGTTTGACAACATAATTAATACTGTAATGGACGTAAAGGGGAAGACGAAAGACAATCTAAAGACTAGATTGGACTTGGAAGAAATATGTAGACGTCCTGTATTACATTTGATAGAGGACGGGAATGGGAATTTGAAGCAGTCTAAGGCAATTTTCTCACTGGAGAAGAAGGATAAAGTGAGGCTTTGTAGGTGGATTCAAGGTCTGAAATTTCCAGATGGGTATGTTTCGAACTTGAGAAGATGCGTCGACCTCAAGGAGAACAAACTGACAGGTATGAAGAGCCATGATTGTCACGTATTCATGGATCGGTTAATTCCGATTGCATTTCCGGAATTCTTACCGCAGGCAGTTTGGGATCTATTGACGGAGGTTAGCATATTCTTCAGGGACCTTTGTTCTAAGAAATTGCTCGTTGATCGTCTAGAAAAGTAAGAGAAGGACATTGCGGTAACACTGTACAAGCTAGAGGGGGTGTTTCCTCCTGGATTCTTCGACTCTATGGAGCATTTACCGATTCATCTTTCCTACGAGGCACGTATTGGTGGACCCGTCGAATATCGATGGATGTACCCGTTCGAGCGACATTTGAATCACCTAAAAAGAAAGGTAAAAAATAAGGCTCGGGTCGAGGGTTCTATTTGTGAAGCCTATATTCTCGAGAAGATTACAAATTTCTGCTCCTCCTATTTCAAACCTCATGTTGCTACGAATAAAACGAGGGCTCCTTGAAACGACGACGGATATCAAGAATTTAATGATGGAATACTGAAAGTATTCAATGCGTCCGGAAATCCTTCAGGGAAAATGAAGAAGAGATATTTGAATGACGAAGAGCTAAGGGCTGCTCAGTTGTATATATTACTCAATTGCGAGAGGATGAAGTGGAGTAGCTAGAGGGGTAAGTAAGGAATGATGAGTTTACGTCATCTCAATGTAATTGTATAAGCTAATATTATTGTACTAATCGGCGGTTGCTTCGTTATTTTCCAGCACATATAATGATGAGTTGAGGCTGGTTAGACCCTACTTAACAGATGAAGCATTAGAACAAGAAATGAGATGTTATTTTCCTTCTTGGTTGAGCGAATATGTAAGTAGCTCGGTAATTACTGGCCTCTTCTAATGCAACTGTGCAATAAATATCTTATTATCTCTTCTTTGATATTCAGGTCAATCGTCTAATTTCACCCGAGATTGAATTAATTAGAACTCTTGCCAAGGGACCAATTACTTTTGTTAAAATATGGCCAAGTTACTGTGTCAATGGCTTTCGGTTCAAGTCGATAAATGCTCCGATCAGAGACAGCTTCCTGGATCTTGATTCCACGAAAAACAGTTGTTTGTGTATCAAGTCTTCGAACTACAAAGACGTCGATCCAGGAAATGATTTCTTTGGCATCTTGCGAGAGATTTTGGAGTTGTCATATAATAATGGCAGAGAACCTGCAAAGATCGTGTTGTTCAAGTGTGAATGGTTCGATCCGATTGAAAATCAAGATTAGAAAATTGACAAGCATGGTCTTGTGGATATAAACTACAAACGTAGATATTAAGGCTACGAACTGTTTGTCCTAGCAACTCAGGCTCAGCTCGTGTACTTTACAGCTTATCCAAGACGGGGAGCAACGAAGTCTGACTGGTGGACAGTATGCAAGACTAAAGCTAGAGATACTTTTGATGTTGACGAAAACGCTTACCAGGAGGACGAGCTACCTCTTGTAACCAATATTGTCGATGTGGACTCCACGGAAGTTACGCATTATACGACACATAATATAAAATATGTAAAATTATCCGAAGAGGAAGATGAAGCCGACGAAGGCGAAGATGGAAGTGAAGATGAGGAGGAAGAGGAAGATGAGGTCGAGGAAGACGAACAAGATGATTATTCTGAAGATGATTGCGAGAGATATACTTATCTGAACTTAGATGTTTCTTCTAGAATATATTATCTGGACTTAGATGTTTATTGTAGAATGTATCATCATATGTTGTCTTGCTTATTATCTTGTCTTTGTTGTACTTTCATATTTCTAGTCTCTACTATTTGTTGTATTATCATATGCTGTTATCAGGTATGGCAGGTCGTCGCGGATCGTTCCGAAAAGGGGGACGACGAGGTCATGATCCTTCGGTACTTCCTACAGGTACTGCTAGAGGACGGAGTTTTTTGTCGATACCTCCTACTGGTACCGGCTCTGGATCCTCGTCGCCAATTACTCCGATATATCGGACAGTAGCTGGGCCTGCTGGGACGATGTCACGTGGCATATCTTTTAGGACGAGTAGTTCCAGGCCTAATGAGAGTGCTCGCCCGTCTAGCGTTCCTGCTGCTGATACGACGATGGAGACAGATGAGCAGATGGCGAAGGCTGTGACGACGGCCGACCAGCATCATGCAGATAATACGTGCGCACCTCTGGAGGAGAGGAGGACAGAGATTTGGGCCGATGGTACAAAGTAGGTGTTTTGGTTTATAATTTTTTTTCTATTTTTTATCATAAATTAACTTTTTTCATGAATATAATATGTCTGTATAGATATCGTCCCCCAGAGGTACAGAGATGCCTAGGCCACATGCTGAGGCATAATTTTGGTGGTCCTTGGATTAACTACTCTGATGCTCCAGACGAAAGGAAGAACTACTGGTTTACGCGCTTCAAGGTTAAAATAGATTTGCTTTTAATATGAATCATATAATTAATTTATATTATATATAACTGATAAATATTTGGTTTGCGCTCTTCTAGGATATGTTTTTCTATCCATCGCACCTGGCCGAGCTTATCGAGGAGATGTTTCCTGCCGTCGCTGCCAAGCTGATCCGTGACGCTATTAATGATCAGAAGGCTCGTGATCGTGCCGAAAAGCCGATCCAAGGTTGGATCACCCCTAATCTGTGGAATGCGATGAAGGCTCGATTCGACGAGCCAAGGTACAAGGAGAAGTCGGAGAAGGCCAAGGCGGCTAGGCAACATGCCTCGAAGTGGTGCGGTGGGTCGATTCCGATGACGGAACATTTTCGTCGTCTGGTATGTCTTTCTCTTTTAGAAATATTATTTTAATACAAATCCGATAAATTATTACTAAGATAATATATTTAATTACAGGTAAGGAAGGTCGGTAACGCCGACATGGTGACCGTCTTCCTGGCCACCCATCGGAAGGGCGAAGGCCTTATTGACGAGAGGGCCGAGCAGACCTATCTAAGTATTACAATACGTTATCTTAATTTAATACTTCATGTCAATTTTAATATAACTTAGAAAATATGATGTAAATAAATATTCATGTAGTTAGTAATAATAAGTACATTAATTAGAAATTAGAAATTATAGAGTACTATCCATACTTTCTAGGCCGAGTATCAGAGGCTGCAGGAACGGGCGGCTGCTAGTGCACCTAATGCAGGAGAGGCCGGTACTTCCTCGCAGCCCACTCAAGCTCCGTTGGCAGACGAGCTGTGGATGACCATCGCTGGTGGACTCCATAGGGGTACGTACTACGGTACGGGATCCTATGGCGCCCTAGTTGCGACCCAGTCCTCTAGGGCATCTCCTGCTAGTGTGCATGGTCCACAGCCGTCCCAGGAGTCTGCCCAAGTCCACCAGATGATGGAGTCTCTCCGTGACGACCTGCTACGACATATCAAGGAGCAGTCTCAGTACCCTGCGGACGATCCTGTGCTGCTAGCACGATTGGATGCGCTCGATCGCGGCATTATGGAGCTCATGGAGACGACTGGGAGGACAGAGCACAGCGTTTGAGGGTTAGAGCACACGGTGACGGAGCTGCAGACAGCACAGGTGACCATGACCGATAGGCTGAGATTGGTGACGGATTCGATGGTCCAGAGCAGTGATAGACTGTTATCTACCATGGATTTATACAACCAGCGACTTACAACGTCGGAGCGTGCTGGTCCTCCGGGTGCGCCTTCATCGTCGTCGACTCCGTCGCCTCCACCGCCTTCTTCATCGACACCGACTCCACCGACGTCACTGCCTGCTCCATCGGTATTGATTTTACTTGAGGAGTATGAGTTGTTCTTATCCCTTCGTCGCGGCGGTGCCCCTCCTACACCAGATCCCTAGTAGTCCTAGTTAGGACTGTTTGTTTGTGTTTGTTTGATCCTTTGTTTGTGACTTGGATATTTGTTGGTTGTGTAGACTTGGATGTTTGGATCCTGTTTGTTGGATCCTATTCTATTTGTTGGTTGTGTGTAGACTTTGGTTATTTGGTGTAGACTTGGTTATTTGGATACTTGTTGGTTGTGCCTATTCTATTTGTTGGATCCTATTCTATTTGTTGGATCCCATTCTATTTGTTGCCTGCTACATTGTGTTATATTGTTGTTTATGTTATTATTCGTTTCAATTGGATGTTAATGTGCTTTTGTGGTTTACGTTTACCGGTGTTGAGTGTTCCACCGAAGGGGTCGGCGAACCCAGGGAGAAAAGGATATCTGTTATACTATGTCTTTATGATTATCTTTTTAAACTGCAGGAAGAAAAGGACATTTTGTATTTTATTTTTTTATTTTTTTTGCAGATTTATCGACGTTTACCGATGTCTACCGACGTACGTTTTCGTCGGTAAACGTCGGTAAATCTGCAAAATTTTTCAGGGTACCGACGTTTACCGACGTCCTTATACGTCGAAAACCGTCGGTAAAAGTCGGTGAACGTCGGTAATAATCCCAGGAATTACCGACAATTAGTGACATAATAGTCGTCGCCAATCCACCGACGTAGCGACGGTAAACGTCTACAAATTCCCAGTATTTTATCGACATTTTGTGACATTTTCAACGACGTTAATTCACCGACTAAACGACGGTAAACGTCGGTAAGTTCCTAGGATTTTACCGACGTGTAGCGACTTTCACAACGTCGCTAATCCACCGACGAAACGACGGTAGACATCGGTAATATCCCAGGATATACCGACGTAATCATACGTCGGTGAACTCGGTATTTGCAACGTTCGGCGACGTTTTAAAGATCAGCGACTTACGTTTCCGTAACAAGGCCAAAACGTCAGTAATTGCGTCTGTAAATATTTTTAGCGACGTAATTTGTCGTTTTAGCGACGTCTTTAGGCGTCGCTAAAACGACTTATTCTAGTAGTGGTTAATTACTAGATTGATCAAAGTAGCTCATATAGAGAGATGTTTCCAGTTACAGGCGTGTTTGCCATTAAAATTCTTTTATTGCAAATTTCAATACAAACAGAACAGTGTTACAATATAGGACTTAGATGTAGTCCTAGGAGTACACTTTTGTTTATCTGGGTCCCTTGTGCCGATGGAGTGAGTGGTAATGCGTTGACTCCGTTGACGATCTGACGACGGTTATCGGTTCTCTGAAGGTTTGGATTGCTCTGGGTGCTGGAGCTTGCTGAGAGGAGGAAGACGTTGAGTGTCTGTATCTGCCTCTCTGGTGGTTCGTTAGTTTTTTGTGTGTTCGTTGTGTGTGTGAGAAGGAAATGATCCCTCTATTTATAGCTTTGCAGACTGGCTGCTCATGCGCACATGTAGGATGCGCCTATACGCGGGGACGCCACGTGGTGATTGTTGATGGAGGCGCATGGACGATGCGCCCAGATCGAGGGGTTGAATTCTTCATGCTGCTGTTGTGAGCCGGTACGTAGCAGAGAAGAGGATCTTTCTGTTACTGAAATCTTGGGTGAGTTGAGTCAAAGGACACGTGTCGTCGACTCATGGCTCGGAGATCTCGGATTTGATGGGGGAATGATCTGGTAAGATGCGCCTAGGACTGGGCGCATGAGGAGACTTTGGCTCGTAACCTTTAGGAGTCACGAACTATTCTGGGCGCATGGCTTTTGAGGCGCATGCAGGCGACTTTTTTTTCTGTCTTTTGGGATCAGAGAGCAGTCTGGGGCGCATGGATTTTGAGGCGCATGCAGTTTTGAGCGCATGGCTGCGAAGGCGCATACGAGTGGTTGGGTGGCCACGTGGCAGTAGCCGTCGGAGTAAAGTAATGATGATGCTGACGTTGCCGACGCTTCGTCTTCTGAAAAAGTTGTCAACTGTTCAGACTTTGGGAGGTGTGCTGCCAACTCTGTTAGTTCAGCATTTAATGTTTCTGACATTCGATGGACAGCTGAGTGGGCGCATCGATTGGCGTTCCACTAGGCATATGAGGACGCATGGGGGTGCATCCTCTGTGATGCGCTTTGTGCTGAAGGGCGCGTCTGTGTTGATGCGCTTGATGCGGAAGGGCACGTCTGTGTGATGCGCGGTCTGGCCGACGCATCTGCTTCATGACACGTCTTTAATGGTCCGTCTGTTGAGTTCTTCGAGTCATTAATGACTCTCTGACTTAGCTGAATTTGAAGGGGAGAATTCATCATCATGAATATAAGTTTATTGCACTAACTTCGGGAAGGTTGCCACTTGGCGCATGGGTTTGATTTGCCCTGCCCTATGAATAGTAACAGTTTGAGAGAGTTTTGTTGTCTCTCCCTTGACTTCTTGACGAAGATGGATTCGACTGATTCTCCTCCTTGGCAAGACGTTGTACTGTGGATGATGGTTCTCCTTGTTCGAATAAGCTTTGACAGTTTAACTCCTTCAGAAGATAAGAACCCCAGGCTGGTAGATGCGCTTGTGCGTTGACGAGGAAGTGATTCACTCTGACGGGGCGGAGTGATGCGCTGGGAGATAGGTACAACAGGTTGCAACTATTGGAACACAGACTGCCTTGGTGGTGGAGCCACTGTCTTGCGGTAGCAGCAGTTGATGGCGACCGTAGCACAAGTGAGCCCTGTGAGGGGCGCATTATGCTTGTTGGTCGGCTCTCCTGATCGGCGTTTGTGAATGATCACATTACGCAGATTGTTGGAGGAGAGTGCCACCTTCGCACCCCCTTCAGGCGCATGGCAAGGCCAAGCGTCGGGGTGGTCAAGTGAGAGTGCCACCTTTACACCCCCATCAGGCGGATGGCAAGGCCAAGCGTCGGGGTGGTCAAGTGAATGCTGCGTCCCCTGATCTCCCGATCAGTAGTGGGGGAACAACATTTAAAGTGACTTGAATGGACCTCAGACGCACAACCAGAGGAGGCACGGGAGTTCAAGAACACTGGGTTTGCCTTGCTCGACTTGGTTGTGAACGCAATAGATGCGCCCAAGTGAGACAAGAACTTTGAAGGTCGGCTCGTTTCTGGCACAGAAGCACCTGAGTCGACCTTGTACAGCTTACCATCAGCAGCACGCATGATTGTGAGCGCATGCTTCTGGTTTACTGCTGGCATAGCACGTTTGAGGCGCATGGCCCGTGCTGTCTTGGACTTCCTCGTACCAGCCCGTGGGGTGCATAGTACTCAGAGCCCAAATTATCCTTGCCATGACAGCGAGTGAAGAACTTGCAGCCAACCCAGAAGAAGAGAAGAACAACTGCAACTTTTTGTGGCTCGAACGGGCTCCCTGGATAACGGGCTCCCTTTTCTTTTTTTTATTTTTGGTGCCCTTTTCAAAGGAGGCAAGAGGTCTCTATATATAGAGTGGAATGAGACCTCCCTTCTTCTCCTTTTTGATGTGGGATTAAAAGAAAGATCCCTTCTTTTTCATGCTTCTACAAGACCCCCTTCAAAGTTTTTAAAACTTTTGGACAAGTTTTGAAATACTTTGAACAAGAAGCATGAATGGTAGAGCTTTTTAGGTGTGACAATCCTATTAGAGGTAGTATGGACGTGATAGGTTTGGGTACTTCCACTGGGAAATTTATGTGGACTTATCATCCATGGCGCACCTTGGTTTTAGTACAGATAATAAGTTGAGATAGAGAGAGAGAGGACCAACATATTTACTCAGAGGTAACATGGACGTGGTAAATATGGGATTGATGGTAGAGCTTTCCTACTCAGAGGTGATATGAACGTGGTAGGAATGACTCTGGAGGGAGATACGCGGAACTACTCAGAGGTAATATGGACATGGAAGTTCCGCTGGGGATGTTTAGGGATTGTAGTCTCTTCGTTTTTTGTATTTTTGCAACTCTTGCTGGGGATAGTGTAGTCCTTTACTCTCTCTTTTTAGAAATAAAGAAGTACACAATTTTCTGTGATGTGTTCATTTTTGTTGTCATGAACTTGATGATTTGTGTGGACCTATTATCTTTTGCGCACCTTGGCTTTTAGGTACAGATAATAAGTTTGAAAGAACCAACATGTTTGCTCAGAGGTAACGTGGACGTGGCAATTATGGGGTTCAAATGATAGAATCTTCCTACTCAGAGGTGTTATGGACGTGGTAGGAATGATCCTAGAGGATACGCGGAACTACTCAGAGGTAATGTGGACGTGGAAGTTCTGCGATCAATGTACGACAACGCAGGAGGTTGTCTGTACGGGATATTTACTCAAAGGTAATGTGGACGTGGTAAACATGAAGGATAGCGTAGTCTTATGGGATGTAAGATTCCGCTTTGTAGGGTGTAGGGGAACAACTCAGAGGTGATGTGGACATGGTTGTCCTTCTACTGGAGGATGCTACGGAACAGCTGGGTTCCTGAAGCGTATGATTTTGTTGGAAGGGACTTGTCTGTGAGTCCTGATGATCGGATCCATAGATCCCCTTGTGGAAGTACATGTCTGGAAGATGTCAAGTGTAGTACTTCTTTAGGAACTTGCCGTTGATGGGCATCATGAATAGGTCCCCATTAGGTTTGGCGAGGCGGTAAGCACCGTTTGAGTATACCATCTCTATAATGAAAGGTCCTTCCCACTTGGGTTCGAACTTTCCTGGTGTCTTTTGAGTTAACACCATCGGCCTCCTGACTGCCAGAACCAGGTCGCCAACTTGGAAAGTCCTCTGCTTGACCTTCTTGTTGAAAGCCTGTAATATACGGGCTTGGTAGAGTTCGATGCGTTGTTGAGCTAGGAGACACTTTTCATCAAGTGCCTCCAGTTTCCGCAGACGACGACGTTGATTGTCTTCTTCTGTGAGTTGGTTTGTGATTGCTACGCGAAGTGAAGGTATCTGAATCTCGAGAGGCAGTACCGCTTCGCTCCCATAGACCAGAGAGAATGGTGTATTGCCTGTTGGGGTCCGTACCGTTGTGCGGTAGGCCCAAAGGTATTCGTCGAGCTTCTCGTACCAGTCGCGTTTGTTAGATGACACGACTTTCTTGAGTAGCCTGACGATAGTCTTGTTGAACGCCTCGGCCAATCCATTTGCTGCCGGATTGTAGGCGGTTGATGCCACGTTTTGAATGCGATTCTTATCACAGAATCTGCTAAAAATATGGCTGATGAACTGAGGACCATTATAGTGAACAATCCTTCGGGGCACCCCGAAACGGTAGATGACGTGGTGCTTGATGAAGCTGATCACTCTGGAGCTTTTCACTTCTGCTAGCGGAACTGCTTCTGCCCATTTGGAGAAGTAGTCGGTGATTGCTAGGATAAAGCGGTGTCCTCTCGATGAAGGAGGGGTGATCGGTCCCACAATGTCCATTCCCCAAGCTTCGAAGGGCCAGGAGGCGACTGTAGGATGTAGTGGTTCTGACGGTGTATGTATGAAGTCTGCGTGAAGCTGGCACGCATGGCACTTCTTAGCATATTCAACAACGTCAGCGGCCATGGTTGGCCAGTAGTAGCCCATGCGTCGCAGTCGGTCCTGCAACTTAGGGCCAGGTTGATGAGCCCCGCAGGTTCCATCATGGGCTTTTCGAAGGGCTTCGGCTGCTTCTTCGTTAGACAAACATCGAAGGAGAAGTCCATCGTAGGAGCGTCGGTACAACATTTTAGTGGCTGTATCGTAGTAGAATCGAAGAGAGCGTCTCCTGACTGAGACGGCTTCTTTCAGGTCTTCTGGGAGAATTTCGTAGACAGCGAAGTCGATGAACGGGAACCTCCAGTCTCGGACATTAACACCAGTATTTGTCGGCATGGCGTAGGCCATGTGTGAGCATAGGTTGTTTTTAGGACAGACCAAGTCTCTCCCGACTACCGTAACATAGTATTGAGTCCCGAGGGGTGCTGCCAATGAGGCCGCGAGGCCAGCCAGAGCGTCGGCCTCCAAGTTTCGTAGACGGGATACATGTTCGATGAAGAACCTAGTGAAGGTTGAAATGATGTTCAATGCAACTTCGTGGTAAGGGATCAGATCTTCATGGCGAACTTCGTATTGCCCTCTGATCTGGTTTACGACGAGTTCTGAGTCGCCGTAGGCTTCCAGATGATTTACCCCCAGCTGTTGCGCCAGCTGGAATCCCATAATGAGCGCGTTGTACTCGGCAACGATGTTGGAGCGAGGCTTCGAAAGGTAGTAAGTGCGCTGGATGACCAGCTGATCGGAGGAAACTAATACCACCCCCACTCCTGCGACGATTTGGCCTTTGGGGCCTGTTCTTGAAGCGTCATCAAAAAACATCCACCAGACGGAGCCTTCTTCGGTAACATTTGAATCTTGGACCTCATCCGGGATGTCTTCATATAGTTTTGAGGACTATGGGATGGGGTGTGCAGCTAAAAAATCGGCCAGAGCTTGAATCTTAACAGCTTTTTGCGGAACAAACACCATGTTGTACGGTGTTAGCAAGATCGCCCATGTGGTTAGCCGGGAGTTCAATGATCCTGGCTTCGTCATGAGGACTCTGAGCGGATTGACTCGGGAAATGACATGAATTGTCTGGCCCGAGACATAATGACGAGTCTTCTGAATGGCAAATAATAAAGCCAAGAACTCCTTTTCAACAGGGTTGTACCGGTGTTCGGCCCCGATGAGTGTTCGACTGAGGTAATAGATTGCTTGCTCATAGCCTGTATCGCTATTCTGAGCTAGCAGAGCGTCGAGGGAATGATCCATGGCACGGACGTAAAGAAGAAACGGTTTGCCGGCGATGGGTGCCACCAGGACTGGTGGGCTCGTCAAGTAGGCTTTGATGTCGTCGAAAGCCTTTTGGCATTCCTCTGTCCAGACGTAAGAGACTCCCTTCTTCATGAGCTGGGTGAAGGGTTGACATTTGCCGGAGAGGTTTGCTATGAACCTCCGGATGTATTCCAGACGTCCCTGTAGGCCTCGAAGTTCTCGAAGGTTCTTCGGAGGGTCCATATCAAGGATGGCTTTGGTCTTCTCGGGATCGACATGAATGCCTTTCGCCGTGATGATGAAGCCCAAGAACTTTCCGCTAGAAACCCCCAGGAAGGATTTAGCGGAGTTCATCTTGAGTTGATGCGCCCGCATGAGATCGAAGACTGTCTTGAGGTCTTGCAGGTGATCTCCTTTGAGATGACTCTTGACTGCGATGTCGTCAATATAGCATTCGACTGTCTTGCGAAGGTGCTGACGGAAAATGGTGTTCATAGCTCGTTGGTATGTCGCACCGACGTTCTTCAAGCCGAAGGGCATCACTGTGTAACAGAAAATGCCCTTTGGAGTCCTAAATGATGTTTATTTTGCGTTATCGGGGAACATCTTGATCTGGTTGTAGCCCGAATATCCGTCCATAAAAGACATGCGCTCGAAGCCACATGTGTTGTCGATCATCACGTCAGTGATTGGAAGCGTGAATTCGTCCTTCGGGCAAACAGAGTTGAGATCCTTGAAGTCGATACAAACTCGTATTTTTCCATTCTTCTTGGTGACGGGGACGACGTTGGCTACCCAATCTGGGTGTTGTTCTTCACGGATGAAGCCGCTGGTCAAGAGTTTGTCCACCTCCTGATCGATGGCGTTCATGATATCCGGACGAAAGCGTCGCTGTTGTTGTTTGATAGGCTTGGCATCAGGTAAGATGTTCAGCCTATGCATCGCGATCTGGGGGTCAAGTCCCGGCATATCTTCGTAGCTCCAAGTGAAGACGTCGATATACTCTTTAGCCAGCTGGATTAAAGATTTTCGGTCTTCTCCTTTCAGGCTTTTGCTTACGAAGATGGGTTTGGAAGAAGATCCATCCCCAAGGTCGATATGCTCGACTTCGTCTTCGGTGGGAGGTTCACGTAACTCAAAATGAGACTCCCATTGTTCTCCTAGGCGTTGAGCCCAGGGTTCTTCTTCGAAGAATTCTGGCGCTTGGTCTTCGCCTTCTTCTTCTTGAGATTGTACAGACGTCATGTTGGCTGACAGCACTCTCTTGAAGACTGAGCCGATACTGGTATCGGAGTCCCATGTTGACGCTTCAGACGAGTGAGAATGTTCTACTTCTTCTGCGTCTGAACTCTCTGGAGTTGATGGTGGCGTGACATAGCCTACCCTCCGTCGAGTTCGATTGTAGTAGTCCTGCGGCTTTCCTTTAGGTGTTGGAAGCCGGAGAGGGAGACGTCGACCCTTGCCGTAGTTCAGGCCTTTGTTGCTTTTGAGGTCGTAACCCATCTTTTGGATGAGGTACTTTGCCGTATCCATGTACCGGTAGAGTTGCATTCTGCCGACATCTGGTTCTGGCTCGAATGGCGGGAGGTCTTGATGACGCTCGACTTTGCCGAAGATGATGGATTCTTCGTCTCGACTTCGTGGCGGGACTACGTAAAAGACTCCTTGAGACGGGACTACTCGATTTACATGATGGACGGTCGTTATTTGTGTTTGCAACGACCGTAGAGCGTTATCTAATGTATACATGGCATTCCAATGTGGAAGACAAGAATAATTAAAAGACACTCTATTATTGATGAAATACGAGATTTTATCCCGCGGGATTACATTGTCCAGAGAGGGGCCATCTACATCAGCCGAGATATAGTCCCCCAACTCTTCATCTATAAGCACTGGAGTAGGATTGGGAGCGTCCACCAAAGTGTTGGTCTTGGGGTCCGAGAGGACTACGTGGACCTTCTCTGGCGGCTGGGATGGCGGCGGCCTGCCTTTAAGACGCACCTTGAGAGGTGCCTCCGCTGTGCCTCCGGTGATTGGCGCCTTCCCCTGTAGTTTTGCCACGAGGGGAGCCGATGTTTGAGGCAGCTTTCCCTTGAGCCGTATCTTCAGGGAAGCTTCAGGAGCAGCTGGTGCTTTTCCGGGTAGCTTAATGCTCATGGAAGGTAACTTCTGAGGCGGTTTGTGTTTGAGTCGGATCTTCAAAGGAGCGTCGGGAGTGACCTCAGGCTCCATGTCCGGTTCTGCTGCCGTTTCTGCTTCGTCGTCAGCATCATTGGCTTCTTCTTCATCAGGTGACTTGTATAAGTCGGCATCGGTGAAGTAGGCTTTAATCCCTTTGAAAGGGTCAATGTCTATGAACTCCGTCCGGATGACGCCGTTGGTGGACACATATTTCATACACTGGTGGAGCGTGGATGGCACCACCATGTATTCAAGCAGCCATGGTTGACCGAGCAAGATGTTGTAGTTGACATCGGCATCCACAACGTTGCAGGTCACCTCAGTTCTGAGGTTACCGATGTGATACTTCAGCCGAATTTTACCCAGTGGCTCACTTTTGCTGGCGTTGAAGCCACTGATTGTTGTGTTGGAGGGCGCCAGCCGGTACATTGGGATCCCCAGTGTTGAGAGCAGCGTCTTTGGGATGATTCTGAGGGAAGACCCCGGATCGATCTGAATCCGCTTCACCTTGACTGAACCGATATACCCAGTATAATACAGCGGCCGGTTATGTCGGTTGTGCTTGAGCAGCATGTCTTGTTGGGTGAAAGTTATGTTCGGGATAACTTCATCCGTACAATGACAGTGCGCACATGTAGTTGGGAGATCTTCAGGCTGCTTGACCTGACTGAGAAAGGATTCAGCATCCTTCAGAGCTTCACAGAGAGCTTCTCGGGAGTCTTTGGAAAGACGCAGGAGCTCGAACAAGGAAAGGCGGACAGGAGTACTGGCCAGTTGTGCCAGTATGTCGAAGTTGTGGGGCTTGGCTAGCCCCGAAGCATTCTTCTTTCGTAGAGGTCTGTCGAAACGAGCCTCCACATGCTTCTGCTTATTGGCTGCTGAGGGCTTAGATGGACCCTCCTCCTGGGCAACAGGGACGGTGCAAGGAAGCACCACCTCGGCGGCAGCTTCGTCGGGTTGGACGTTCTATTGTGAACGCGTCTGCATAGGAAGTGCCTCTTCCGTTGAAGAAGAGACCGTGCGGCAAGACTTGATCTTCCTGCCTTTGGATTTGGAGGTAGGGCGTACCTCCGGTTGAGTCACCTCGGAGACGAGGTCAGGATGAACCCATAGGACCTCTTCTTGAGATGTGGTGAGTGGGATGAGTCCACTCACGTTATCACGGGTAGGTGGTAAGTTAACCACCTCCATTGTCGTCTTGGGGATGGGGACGACGCCATCCTGTGTTGTTGTTGGCGGCAAGGTGTCGAACTGGAGTGACACCATGTTGGCCAACACCGTCTTCTCCTCGTAGTCGATGGAGATTACATCCGCATTGATCATGCGCTGGATGTAATTCTTGAGGACATAGCAGTCCTTGGTTGGATGTCCGACAAACCGATGGTAGTGACAGTACCTCGGGTTGTCCACTTTCCTAACTTCTTCGGGATGCTTCGGGTCCGGAAGCTTGATCTTGTCACCCTGCTTCAGTATCTCAAAGAGTTGCAGGGTGTCTTCATCGTAGAACGAATAAACCTCCTTTGGCCTTGGTGCGAGTGGAGGCTTCTGAGTAGGTGCTGACGCACCTTTTGAGGCATTGACAGTCAATGCCTGTTTCCCCTTTGTCTCTCGTCCGGGGTTGTTGGCTGCAGGCCATTACCCCTTGTCCTCAAAGGCAGGGAAACTGACTCCCAAAAGACGAGCATTGGCCGCCTTCTTCTCTGCGGCTTCTACTTCAATGATCAAGGAACTCCAGTCGGAAGGAGGAGTGGAGTTGAGCCAGAGTTTGACTGCAGGCAACATGTTCATGCTGCAGGAGGACAGGAGTGCATATTCTGGCATGCCCGGGGGCAGTCTGGAGCAGGCCTGTCGGAAGCGTTCGATGAACACTCGAACTGTTTCCTTCTCCTTCTGGCGTATCTCTATAAGGGATGCCATCGTCATGTCCTTCCCGCCGTCGTAGAAACGGTCGAGAAAAAGGTGCGTGAGGTCATCGAAGGAAGATATGGAATTATCGGGGAGACTGCAGTACCAGTCGTACGCCACTTCCTTCAGTGCCCCGACAAATATGCTAGTAAGTAGCGCGTCCTCCTTCGGAAGATGTCCCGTCTGAGACTGGAAGTACGTCAGGTAGCGACGCGGAGAGTCCTTCCCGTCGTACGGCGTCAGTGTTTGTGGTTTATACTTTGGAGGATAAACCACCTTGTTCCCCTCGAGGGGATAAGGCTGGGGGATGCCCATCTTTTGGCGTTCCTCTTGTCTCGTCTTGGACTCAAAGCGCTCGCGCAAGTCCCTGATCATCTCGACCACGTCCTCCGTGGAGCTGGGAGTCGGGGAAGGTGGTACCACCTGATGTTGAGTATTTGAGGGCTCCGACGTCCGAGGTGCTTCTCGACGATTTGTGTCCGAGGATACCCGTTGAAGGGGTACACTCGATTCTCCATTAGCCTCTGGGTCGGGTCTGGTAGAAGGTGTCCTGGCCAAAGCTGACCGTATCTTAAACACTGCTTGAGTCAGTATTTGCATGGAGGCAGAGAGGGTTTTGAGTCCTCCCTCCAGGGTATCTATGCGCTGGACGAGGTCTGTTGGCGGCGCATCAGACTCGATATCAGCCCCAGTCACGTTTACTGTCATGACGCGGCCGGGAGTGGATGGATGGGTCGAGGCTTCACTCTCGGCCTCACTCTCTTGTAGGGGAGTTGCCTCTCCTGGAGCCTCGTCTTGGCTACCCCCGGCTTTGTTCGGGAGAACATTCACCACGGGCGCATCTGCAAGGGCCTAATTACCCTCGTCTCCGGAACTCGGGTCCGCAGATGCCAGACCACCCCCAGCTATGTTCTGGGGGATACCCACGTCTTCAAGGGCTTCTGGGAGGCGGACTTCGCCTCGAGGATCCGCCCCAGATGTGCTTTGAACACCCTCGTCTTCGGAAGGAGGCTCGACAAGGGTCTGACTATCTCCAGCTTCCTCCAAGATCTTCTTCCTCCCCCGAGTGCTTTCGAACACTCTGGAGGTTGAGACAGCTGTCTTGGTCTTCCTCGGCTGGCTTTTGTACGAGGAAGAGGAATTGCCAGTCGCCTTTCGGACCGACGAGGAGTTGGAGATCACGTTGCATGAAGCAAACCTTGGCTCCTCTTTTGTTGACACCTTCGTTCCGAGACGACGTCGGAGGGGTGTCGATGATTGCAGCCGCTGGAACACTGACTGCCTTGGTAGAACTGCCGTCTTGCAACAGCAGTTGATGGTGACCACAGCACAAATATGCCCCGTGAGAGGCGTATCGTGCTTGTCAATCATCTCTCCTGATCGACGCTTGTGAGTGATCACGTTGCGCAAAACGTTGGAGGAGAGTGCCACCTTCGTACCCCCTTCAGGCGCATGGCAAGGCCAAGCGCCGGGGTGGTCAAGTGAGAGCTGCGCCCCCTGATCTAACACCAAACAGGCATCCCGATCAGTAGTGGGGGAACCACAATATTTGAAGTGACTTGAACGAACCTCAAATGTACAACCAGAGGAGGCGTGGGAGTTCAAGACCACTGGATTTGCCTTGCTCGACTTGGTTATGCACGCAATAGATGTGCCCAAGTGAGACGAGGACTTTGAAGGTTGGCTCGTTTCTGGCACAGAAGCACCTGAGTCGACCTTGTACAGCTTACCATCAGCAGCGCGCACGATTGTGAGCGCATGCTTCTGGCTTGCTGCTGGCATAGCACATTTGGGGCGCATGGCTCGTGCCGCCTTGGATTTCTTCGTACCAGCCCGCTGGGGTGCATAGTACTCAGAAACCAAATTCTCCTCGCCATTACAGCGAGTGAGTCTGTCAAAGACAGAGACTTTCTGTGGCGCATCAGAGGTGATGCGCGAGGCATTGGCTGCGCCCCTGCTCCGTCGACGCATCTTTCTCGCCTGAGAGGGAGATGGCTGGGGAATGTGGTTAGCCGCACACTTCCCCGAGAGATGCGCTGCACCTGTGGGCGCATCTTGGTTGCTGAGGACGTCAGCGGGAAGGGAAGGCTGGATTGGCGCATCCCCTTCGGTGGTGGTGCCCGAGGCGTCGACCTTGCGCACCCAGACTCGGCGGGTCTTCTTCGGCTTCGGCAGCCGCTTCGAAGGACTCGCACTCCCTTCAGAGATGAACTCCTCATACGCCTGTTGATTGAGGCGTACGACCAGCATCTTGTGGGAGGAGCCCACCTTCACGTCGTCGGATTGCGACACGGCTTTCTTCGTGGAGGAGAAAGAGGTCCCCAGCAGAGTCGCCAGCTTGTTTGCTATTAAAATTCTTTTATTGCAAATTTCAATACAAACAGAACAGTGTTACAATATAGGACTTAGATGTAGTCCTAGGAGTACACTTTTGTTTATCTGGGTCCCTTGTGCCGATGGAGTGAGTGGTAATACGTTGACTTTGTTGACGATCTGACGACGGTTATCGGTTCTCTGAAGGTTTGGATTGCCCTGGGTGCTGGAGCTTCCTGAGAGAAGGAAGACGTTGAGTGTCTGTATCTGCCTCTCTGGTGGTTCGTTGGTTTTTTGTGTGTTCATTGTGTGTGTGAGAAGGAAATGATCCCTCTATTTATAGCTTTGCAGACTGGCTGCTCATGCGCGCATGTAGGATGCGCCTGTACGCGGGGACGCCACGTGGTGATTGCTGATGGAGGCGCATGGACGATACGCCCTGATCGAGGGGTTGAATTCTTCATACTGCTGTTGTGAGCCGGCACGTAGCACAGAAGAGGATCTTTCTGTTACTAAAATCTTGGGTGAGTTGAGTCAAAGGACACGTGTCGTCGACTCATGGCTTGGAGATCTCGGATTTGATGGGGGAATGATCTGGTAAGATGCGCCTAGGACTGGGCGCATGAGGAGACTTTGGCTCGTAACCTTTAGGAGTTACGAACTATTTTGGGCGCATGGCTTTTGAGGCGCATGCAGGCGACTTTCCTTCTGTCTTTTGGGATTAGAGAGCAGTCTGAAGCGCATGGCTTTTGAGGCACATGCGGTTTTGAGCGCATGGCTGTGGAGGCGCATGCGAGTGGTTGGGTGGCCATGTGGCAGTAGCCGTCGGAGTAAAGTAATGATGATGCTGACGTTGCCGACGCTTCGTCTTCTGAAAAAGCTGTCAACTGTTCCAACTTTGGGAGGTGTGCTGCCAACTCTGTCAGTTCAGCATTTAATATTTCTGACATTCGATGGACAGCTGAGTGGACGCGTCGATTAGCGTTCTACTAGGCGTATGGGGACGCATGGGGGCACATCCTCTGTGATGCGCTTGGTGCTGAAGGGCGCGTCTGTGTTGGTGCACTTGATGCTGAAGGGCACGTCTGTGTGATGCACGGTCTGGCCGGCACATCCGCTTCGTGACACGTCTTTAATGGTTCGTCTGTTGAGTTCTTTGAGTCATTAATGACTCTCTGACTTAGCTGAGTTTGAAGGGGAGAATTCATCATCATGAATACAAGTTCATTGCACTAACTTCGGAAAGGTTGCCACTTGGCGCATGGGTTTGATTTGCCCTAGCCTATGAATAGCAACAGTTTGAGAGAGTTTTGTTGTCTCTCCCTTGACTTCCTGACGAAGATGGATTCGACTGATCCTCCTCCTTGGCAAGACGTTGTACTGTGGATGATGGTTCTTCTTGTTCGAATAAGCTTTGACGGTTTAACTCCTTCAGAAGATAAGAACCCCAGGCTGGTAGATGCGCTTGTGCATTGACGAGGAAGTGATTTCTGACGGGGCAGAGTGATGCGCTGGGAGACAGGTACAACAGGTTGCAACTGTTGGAACACAGACTGTCTTGGTGGTGGAGCCACTGTCTTGCGGTAGCAGCAGTTGATGGCGACCGTAGCACAAGTGAGCCCTGTGAGGGGCGCATTATGCTTGTTGGTCGGCTCTCTTAATCGGCGTTTGTGAATGATCACATTACGCAGATTGTTGGAGGAGAGTGCCACCTTCGCACCCCCTTCAGGCGCATGGCAAGACCAAGCGCCGGGGTGGTCAAGTGAGAGTGCCACCTTTACACCCCTATCAGGTACATGGCAAGGCCAAGCGCCGGGGTGGTCAAGTGAATGCTGCGCCCCCTGATCTCCCGATCAGTAGTGGGGGAACAATATTTAAAGTGACTTGAACGGACCTCAGACGCACAACCAGAGGAGGCGCGGGAGTTCAAGACCACTGGGTTTGCCTTGCTCGACTTAGTTTTGAACGCAATAGATGCGTCCAAGTGAGACAAGGACTTTGAAGGTCGGCTCGTTTCTGGCGCAGAAACACCTGAGTCGACCTTGTACAGCTTACCATCAGCAGCGCGCATGATTGTGAGCGCATGCTTCTGGTTTACTGCTGGCATAGCACGTTTGAGGCGCATGGCCCGTGCCGCCTTGGACTTCTTCGTACCAGCCCGTGGGGTGCATAGTACTCAGAGCCCAAATTATCCTTGCCATGACAGCGAGTGAAGAACTTGCAGCCAACCCAGAAGAAGAGAAGAACAACTACAACTTTTTGTGGCTCGAACGGGCTCCCTAGATAACGAGCTCCCTTTTCTTTTTTTATTTTTGGTGCCCTTTTCAAAGGAGGCAAGAGGTCTCTATATAGAGTGGAATGAGACCTCCCTTCTTCTTCTTTCCGATGTGGGATTAAAAGAAAGATCCCTTCTTTTTCATGCTTCTACAAGGCGATCCCGTTATTTCGGTCACACCTGATGGATTTGTAGCCTGTCGACGAGTAGGGCAGATTTCCAGCCCACTGTCATGTGGGGCACTTCTTGAAACAAGTAATATGCACACTGTCATGTGTTGTACTCAAAGTCACCTAATAATTCTTGATAACTCTTGCATGAACCTCGCCTGGATAACCTTTGTAGCTGCAGGGCTTGTGACTGCCGGAACATCTCATTGTATCTTGCTAGTAACTAGGCTTATGATAACCCAAGTTAGTTAAAGTATCAAGCCGTACTCTTTGTTTGGCCGTGAATGTTGGATGGAGTCCAATCCTGTCTAGTCTTGTCTAGATCTAGTATATGGCTATCTCAGGACATGCTTGCTTATGCTTTACTCTTAGCAATAAATGGCTAGAGACCCGGTTCTATTCAGGCGAAGGGTTACAACCCCGAACCTTGTTTGGTTTAAGGATTGTAACCTGGCTTCCGGAATAGTTCCTCGTCCTCTCGTCATTTGTTGTCTTATTTACATTTCATGTTTTCCTATTATTACTCTTGTTTATGTTCTGACATGCTGGTTTTATTAGTTCTTAAGTGAAGCCCCCTTGTGGCACTTGCTTTTTCTGGGGTTTGACCCAGCTGGTTTTGTATGGCCAGATTTCGGAGCAGCACCCGAAGATCTCCTAGCCTTCCTGCCAGATGGTGAACACTAGAAGAAATCCTGGCAACGAGTGGGTTTATTTTGCTCCCCCACTCAAATTGTAAAATTATTCTTTTAAGGCGTTTAGCCGCCGAGCAAGTGTTAGCTCGTGTTGAATACTTATATTTCTTTTCTGCCTAAGTGCTGTAACATGATTGACAAATCCTAGGGTTGATCATGTATGACTGAAACTCTTGCTAGACCTCATATTTTGTACGACTAGCTTTATGATCATCGGTATATAAAATGTATGGGATACCTTACTATTGAATATCTGATGGTCTACCATCTTGTAACTATTATTACTTGCTTGAGATTGAGACACAAGCAAGTTCTTGACCATAAGAGACTGATGGCTTGTAGATAAACCCTCATACATCTAGACAGCCATAACGTATATCAAGGTAGATTACACTTCTATATACGTAGCTGGCTGTGTCTGTCCTCCGCTCTCCAGTATTCTGATTCTGGGACGTGACACGGGCTGACTTTGCTGGCTGAACTGACTGGAGTTGAGTGAACTGAGCTGCCAACAGATGCTAAGATGGTACTAGTATCTAACTCTTTGGAGGCGGGATCTGATGTTGACATGTTGCCTGAACCATAAAAGAAGACTGAGCAATAAAATCCTCAAAAGAAATAAATAAGAAGGTGGGGTGACCCTAAAGGATAAGGACACGTGATATTAATAATGGACATGAATAAAGAAAGGATATGCCAATCATGTTTACAGTTCAAGGAAAGCGAGAAAGGCGATAAGCAAGAGGAGATCAAATGAAGACAAATATAGGATTGAGATTCTAACAAGATGAATCCTCCACAAATCTGAAGACAGACCCGCATGGGCCCCCAAAAAAATCCTGTCACGCCCCAGAACCAGAATACTGGAGAAGGGGGGCAAAACAAAGCCAGCTATGTATATTAGAGTACGCCAGTACCCTAGTATACGATCAAAGCTGTCTAGAAGACAAGTGGGTGGACTCTAGCATGCCACTGACGACTCCTATGGTTGAACAAATCCTATCTCAATCCAATCAACACAAGAAGCAATAAAGAGTAAATCACATATAAGATGGATAAGGCGTCCCAAACACAAATACATACATAATCATGAGAGTTGACATAATAAAAAGATACATCAACTGAATATACCAAAGATACATAAATGTACAACTAGCCATGGTCCAGAATATATATTTACGTCGTACGAAGACAGAGGGAACAAAATCCAGATACAAGGACTAATACATGTCATTGGCTAAACACCACCAAATGAAATTACAACAATGGATTGGAAGATAAGGTAACCCATTCACCAATCCGTATCGATCCTCTGAGTGCGAACCATCCGGAGAAGAAGACGGTAGATCCTCGGGATGAACTATAGAACCTGCTCATACAAAACCAGTGGGGTCAGACCCCAAATAGCAAGTACCACAAGGAAGGCTTGAGGTGAACGACAAAGACCAATAACAACACAACAACATAATGATAGAAATAAATAAATGTGGGTCGAGACTAGTACGGTACCAATACACGTATCTCGAGAATAGAAATGACTGAATAGAAATTCAAAACAATATAGCAATAGAGAAGAATAAGCCGATAAGCAACAAGAGACATGGGAACTATTCGAAGTCGGAGCCACAACCTTTAAACCAAACAAGGACAGGGGTTGCAGATCTTTTCCCGAGCAAAACTTAGCCTCTGGCCACTCACCGACACATATAGCATATAGAGTAACGCACAACTAAAAGTGCACGACCAATCATTGCCTACGGCTTGCTATCATTAACTAACTAGGGTTATCACAAACCTAATTACTAGAATGCAAGTTGAGGAACTTCACTAACACCTACGCTGCAGTAACTCGGATGGCTAAGGGGCGACGGCGGTAAAAAGATAAAAAATACAAACAACCAATAATCTCTATCAATAGTAGATAAACAACATCTACTCAAACAAAACATATCAATAGTAGATAAACATCTATTCAAAAACATATTAATAGTAGATAAACATCTACTCAATTAATATAGGTCAGGGGCCCACGTCGGTCGGGGTTATCCCTGCCACTGTGGGGGCCCATAGCGACCCAAGTGGCGGTAGCATGTAGTGTCCTCCCCTCCCAATGATCTACATGAGTTTACTAGTCAATTACCTATAAGAATCATTTTCAATTCTCAAGTCGTGGACATTCAAGAATCGTCCTATAATAACGAGTCATGGGTACAAGTCATTTGCGAGTATCTCTGGCAAATGTTCTCAATACACATTATGCGCGATACAATAGACAATCCTCACACTCGATTGTCTATTGCCAAGATGCAAATAGATTAGACATATAATAATTTAAATCCACGGTGTCAATAAAGAACATGCCTTCAATCTCAATCTAGAAGTCAATCAGAAAATTAGTACGGAAGTGCGCTACTATGAGCCACTATCTAGAATCTGGACATGTTCGGTAATCATGAGTGCGCTATGACAGGCTACTATCAATCAATGTACGACTAGACAATAAATGTACTGGACAATAAAATTTGGAAAGACATGGCAATACATATCATGGCATGTGAGAAGAAATCAATTGGAAAACATATCATGGCATGTCAGCAAATCAAATAGAAAACTATATCATGGTATGTAAGAAGAAATCAATAAAAATAGTGCATGACATAAACAGTTTATGAACATATAATATGTCAAGTGTATGTTGGGTGTACAATCATTCTCTAACTATACAAGATCATCTAATCATGTTAAGAGTTCATTACAATCGAAGAAGATATCAAAAACGGGCAAAAAACGGACAAAAACAGACAAAAATAGCCTAACCGGATCATCCGACGGATTACTGCGGATTACCGACGGATTTTTCGAAGTGTCACAACAAGTTCTTAGAGCAAGTTTGGATTTGCCGACGAATTTTCGCGGATTTTCGACGGATTTTTTGAACCATCACAGAAAGTTGATTTTTAAAATTAAAATTTGTTTCGGCCATAAAAACTTCGTTTTAAATCGGAATTCGGATTTTCAAAAGTCAAAATTGCATAAAATTGAATTTACTACAACATAGAGTTTTCACAAATTCAAAGTTTTGATAAATGAATACCTCAAATACTCAAAAATTATATCTAGAAACTCAGATCTGCGATATACCACCAATCAAAACCAAAAGTGCTATATACTAAACATGTTAACAATTTAGAGAAGTATATTATAGAACAATAAAACTTTAGTTTCTATGGAAAACAAAAATAAAGTATGGTCATATCACTTTTGAGCAATATGTACTTGCCTAGGTTATAGCAACCAACCGTAATCTTTCACTCCACCACCAAGAGAGGTTCCGAAACCACACTCTAGGCCTCAAGGCCAAGCTTTCCTAAGCTTGAGGAAGAGGAAGGAAAGTGAAGAGGAAATGAAGAAGGAATGAAAAGAGAGAGGAGAGGGAAAGTGAGAGGGTATATATATAGAAGGGATAAATTAATTGTGACCGTCGGATCGTGATCCATGTCACAATCTAAGTCAATCTTGGCCATCCAAAGAAAACCAAATATCCATTGGATAAAAGGGTACATCTACACTATTCATGAAAATATCTAAATACTATTCATCAAAATATCCAAAATACTATTCACAAAAATATCTGAAATCAAAAATATCTAAAATATAAAAAATCTATCCGGGCGGTATACCGTTGGTATATACAGGTACACCGTCTGTATGCTGGTCAAAAAAAAAAATCTACAATTTTAGAAAATATTTTAAAGCGTTCCGAAACCAAGAAAATATAAAATACAGTACAAAATACGTATCAGTATATAAATACTGATACTGTGAGACGAGTCTCACACCAAAACTTTGGAACGACAAAATTATTTTCTCGTAATAGTGTAGTATCCAAAGATCTTTTGTGACTAAAATGCTTAATTAGTCGTATTTGACTTTGGGTCAGAAGCCTAAGACAACGATGCTTGTGACCAATAAATTTGGTTGCAAAAAACTTTAGACAACTAATTTTGCATGTAGGCGACAAAAAACTATTAGTTGCCTAAAGTCATTATCCTAGTAGTGAGATTAGAGACTTGATTTACTTGCGACACTTGAATTCGACTAGACTTGTCATGGATGTGATTGGTGTAGTATCATTGGGTTGGGGAGGACATTTGTTATATGTTTGAGCTCCAAATATGCACGTCCCTTTACTTGTTGTACACAAGATACTTAGTCATGACTATTCTTGTAGGCTTTATCCATTACTTATTAGTCACAAATATCTCTCTATTTGTTAGTCGTTACCCCCTATAGCCTTGCAAACATTGTCATCAATTGCATATCACTAGTTAGTTCTGGTTTTGACCCTGATTATTCATACATGGGATTTGTTACCTTTATGTCTCTTTATATTGTTGCTTTTATATGATCCATGTCCATGTATAAAATATAATTTGGGTGGCATCTGACCTGGATACCTGTTCATTCCAAAAATGACATGATAGATATCTGTATCTAAGTATGGAAGAGCAAGGATCTTCAACATTGCGAGGAGATAGACTGGAGTGGCCGCACCGAAGGACGCAAGTGCATTGATTCCTTGATGGTTATCACTCATCTTCCATGTTTTATTTCTATACTTTATTCTAATCTTGTAATCTAGTGATAAACTCATGTTATTAATGTTTATTGAGCTTATTCAGACATATGTATTATTGAGCAGATGACTTTGCTCTATTTGTTCATTATAATTTATTTTTGTGGATTGAGATATAGAACTGCTAGTCCAACCATAAGATATACTTGTTAGAACACTCGACCATAGACATACATCGTATATGTACATTGTTGGGCTGAAGTCCACGGTATACGTAGTTGTCCAGGATCTCATGGTCCAGACTCCCGCATTCTGGGAGTGGGGCATGGCAAAAAGAGATTCAACCACTTCTATGAAAGATTCGTGCTCCAATAGGTTTTGCACTTCAAGATAGAAGAAGGCATCTGAACGAAGATCCATCAGTTCCGTCAGGTTGAGATTGTCACTGAGAGTTGTCGGTGAGCAGTCATTGCTAGGTAAACAAGTCTTTACTAGGATTGGCATCTGACCTGGATACCCGTTCATTCCAAAAATGACATGATATATATTTGTATCTAAGTATGGGAGAGCATGGTATCGGAGTTCAGTCTGGATTTGGTAATAACATACTTGTGAAATCAAATCTTATTAAATATTTGATTTGATTAGATTTGGATGTCCATAATTGGTGTTGTGCTATTTTAGATATAATAGGATTCTTATTTTAGGAAATTCTATTATGATCTAAAATAGGATAATTGATGGGCTATTTTAGGTGTAATAGGATTCTTATTTGAGGGCTTAATAATTAAACATATATATTATGACCTAAAATATGATTTTCTCATCCTATATATATGGGGTGAGGGTGGAGGCACAAAGAATAAGCACACTGCACAAAAGTGGAGATTCGGGATGCTTGTCCATAAAGAAATCTAAGAAAAAGTCCGTACTTTGCTTTTAAGACTTCGCTATCCAAGACAGAAGGAAGAAGAAGATCTAATCGAGGAGTCGTCAACTTCGGTTAGGGAGATTACTACAGGTTGGTGAGTGATCTCAATTGTAATCTTCTGTTTTCTTCTTGAGAGTGGTGATGGATTTGAACCTATTAGGACAAAGGGTTCGACGTAAGTTTTGTCAACCTTGTAATTTCATCTGAGTTATTAAAGGTTGGGATTTGTCCAAGTGACGTACGTCACTGCCATACACTTGTCTTCATCTTATGCTTGGTGTCTGTTAGACGAGGATTGGTTTTGGTCAGGTAGGTTGGCAAACGCTTTCGCACGCGCCCAACAATTGGTATCAGAGCGAAGGTTCTGTTCGTTCTGGTCTCATACACAAAAATTGGACCATAACTTTGGAGGTTCTGACAACCATGTCTACGGAGCAGATAAAAACTCGTATGATCACCCTCACAGGGGGAAACTGGGCGATTTGGAAGCCAAAGATGGAGGATCTACTCTGGTGCAAGGACTTGCAAGGTCTATTGGAGGGCGACAACGCAAAGCCAACGGATAAAGCTACTAAAGACTAAAAATAACTGGATTCGGTGTTTCACCACATGTCCATGGAGAGTTCGACAAAAGTATTATGGAAGCTGCATTCGTTGTACGAAAGGAAAACAGCTGACAACAAGGCATTTTTAATTCGCCAACTCGTTAACTCGAAGTATACGGAAGGTGTCCCAGTGGCACAACATCTGAACGAGGTTCATGATATCATCAATCAGCTGTCTGCGATGAAGATGGTGATTGATGATGAGCTTCAGGCCCTACTGCTCTTGAGTTCTCTGTCGGAAAGCTAAAAGACGTTGGTGGTGTCGGTGAGCAACTCTGCGCCTGTGAGTTGTCATGATGGAGGCAGTCAAAAGTAGCTTGTTGAATGAGGAGGTCCGGCACAAGCAAGTGGAATCATTGCAGGAGTTCGTTCTGGTTACTTCCTACGGGAAGGGAAGACACAAGTTATAGGCGAGGACATGGGGGAGTTCTCAGGATCTTGCAATTGTGGACCGCAAGAAAGGCTGCAATTACTGTAGCAAAAGGGGTCATATCAAGAGGAACTGCATGAAGCTCAAAGATAAGAAGGCCAAAGGCAAAGATGATCATGAGGATCTCACAGCAATAAAAGATATCATTATCGCAGCGACCAACGCAGAGGAACCTTGTGGCATGTATCATGATGGCGACTGGGTCATGGATACGGGGGTATCGTATCACGCCACTCTGTATAGGAGGATCTTCACGTCATATCGTGGCGGCAGGTTTGGACGTGTGAAGATGGACGATAAGGGGATGGCTGCAGTTGTAGGCATCGATGATGTGTACTTGACGACGGAGTTTGGTGAGAAACTCGTCCTCAGAGGTGTACGACATGTACCGAGTTTGCGCTACAACTTGGTTTCGATAGGGAGGCTGATAGATGATGGCTGTCACAGTCTATTTGGGAGCAAAAATTGGATGCTTGCGAAGGATTTCCAACAGCTGGCTCAGGAAGATTTGTGTTGTGGCATGTATAGGCTCAAGTCGCTGAGCTGTACAAGCAGGCCATAGACATCGAATAGAGGCTCGAGGGGTGTTCGACAGGAGGTGGATCGTCGAGAACTTGCTGAAGAGGAGCTTCTAGATGCTTTGAGGGTTATAGAGGATTCGGTTCGTCGAGGCAAAGCGACGGATGGTGATGAGTCAAAGATTGAGGGTCAGTCTGTCGATCCCATAACAGCTGGTCGGTCTCCAAGTGGGAGTTGCTCTACGGATCCAGATTTGGCGACAGGTAGTTTGCCAAATCTTCATGGAACGACATCGGTTTCAGCAGTTCGAAACCCGGGAGGAGATCAAGTTTTGCAGCAAACTCAATTTGAGACGGGAGCATCATCATTCACACAGTTCAAGAGGAGCTGTATGTAATCGACGACATGCACAGTGCGTGATATTCTGTTCGAGGACGCATGTACATGTATGGGGGAGCTTCAAGTTTGGACACGAAGGTGGGCATGTCCAGGAGTTCGAATCTTGTGAGAACCGTACCGTCCGCTTTGTTGGACCAGCCTAGGGTGAAGAAGATCATCGAAAAGTTAACCCTATCCGGTGGAAGACGAAAGTCAGGGACAAGCAGCCAAGACTTACGGTGAGGCTGATCGTCAACTTTGGTCTTGGTCGTGTCATTGATATTGACAGGATCCCAGTGGTGCAGGAGGTGATACGCATGGCAGCTAGCATCAACGTGACGGTCGAGGAGCTGGAGACAAAAGAAGATGCAAAATAACTTGGAGGATCGAAGATCAGTGGTATGGAGGAGCAGGAATTCTTTCGTGGGACGACAGGCATGGAGTCCAGTTGAGGACCCATGGGGTCAATACCCTGTCATCTGATTGGAGGAAGAGATTGTTGGAGTCCAGTCTGGATTTGGTAACAACATACTTGTAGAATCCAAATCTTATTAAATAGTTGATTTGATTAGATTTGGATGTCCATAATTGGTGTTGTGCTATGTTAGATATAATAGGATTCTTATTTTAGGAAATTCTATTATGATCTAAAATATGATAATTTATGGGCTATTTGGGGTGTAATAGGATTATTATTTGAGGGCTTCATAATTAAGAAATCATATTATGACCTAAAATATGATTTTTTTTCATCCTATATATATGGGGGGAGGGTGGAGGTACAAAGAATAAGTACAAAGTACAAAAGTGGAGATTCGGGTGCTTGTCTACAAGAAAATTTAAGAGAAAGTCCGTACTTTGCTCTTAGGACTTCGCCATCCAAGACAGAAGGAAGAAGAAGATCTAATCGAGGAGTCGTCAACTTTGATTAGGGTGATTGCTACGGGTTGGTAGGTGATCTCAATTGTAATATTCTATTTTTCTTCTTACGAGTGGTGAGAGGGTTGAACCTATTAGGACAAAGGGTTCAACGTGAGTTTGTCAATCTTGTAATTTTATCTGAGTTATTAAAGGTTGAGATTTGTTCAAGTGACGTCGTACGTCACCGCCATATACTTGTCTTCATCTTGTGCTTGGTGTCCGTTAGACGGGGGATAGTTTTGGTCAGGTGGGTTGGCAAACGCTTTCGCACGTGCCCAACACATGGATCTTCAACATTACGAGGAGACAGATTGAAGTGTCCACACCGAAGAATGCAAGTGCACTCATTCCTTGATCGTTATCAATCATCTTCCATGTTTCATTTCTATACTTTATTCTAAACTTGTAATCTAGTGCTAAACTCATGTTCTTAATGTTTATTGAGCTTATTCATACATATGTATTATTGAGCGGACGACTTTGCTATATTTGTTCATTATAATTTACTTTTGTGGATTGAGATATAGAACTGCTAGTCCAACTATAAGATATACTTGTTAGAACACCCGACCATATACGTATATCGTATATGTACATCGTTAGGCTGAAGTCCACGGTATAGGTAGTTGGCCAGGATCACGTGGTTCGAACTCCCGCATTCTGGGAGTGGCCAATGGCAAAAATAGATCCAACCACTTCTATGAGAGATTCATGCTCCAATAGGTTTTTCACTTCAAGATAGAAGAAGGCATCTGAGTGAAGATCCATCAGTTCCGTCAGGTTGAGATTGTCACTGAGAGTTGTCGGTGAGCAGTCATTGCTAGGTGAGCAAGTCCTCGCTAGGATTGGATTTTTTTTTGCCATCTATATTGTATACTTATTTGTATCTTCTTCTTGAGAAGTTGAAAGGGTCGACTCTTAGGCAGGGCCGGCCCTGGGGTAAGCCGGACAAGCCTTGCGGCTTGGGCAGCTCCCCTCTGCTAGGGCAACCCCCCAGACAGCATGATCCAACCAAAGATCAGAGTCATAGATGACCATCAGGACCAGCTGACAATAAGGGTTAAACGGCAACCAAAATTAGCTCCAGGATAGGGCAGCCCAACCCTCCGGGCTGGCCCTGCTCTTAGGACAATGGAGTTGATATATATTTGTATTTGCAATATTTGATAAATAAAGTTTGAGACTTGTCCAGGCTGCCATAGCCACCACATATCATACGTTTGATCAATCATTGCTTGATTCCGGTAGCAAATATGATTCGTATTTTTGGTGTGGTATTAATGGTTGACGTCCTCTACTGCCCGTAGATCTCTAATCCCATCAGATGCTATATACCTATATCGACATCGATGCTGCTTAAACGTAACTCTAGCTATCTAAAACAGAATTCCATCCTTTTAAAGGCAGTTATAAAACTTTGTACTTGTTGGAATAATATAAATAGCTAACTGTCACGTCAACTCTGGCATAGAGCAACAGGCATGTAATGCAGCGTGCACAAATTTTCGTGCGTATCGTCGGGCATCTCAAAAAAAGAAAACTCTGGCATGGAGCAACCCATGTTCAGATCATGTAAACATTTTAAGATTTTAAAAAAAAAAGTTAAAAACCTATCATAACTCTAGAGTTATGTCATGGTACCTTATACCAACATACCAACAATACTTAATATAAAACCATAGCTCCATTTTGAAAACCCATCTTCCCATCTAATCCGAGATGGTAGACAAGAAAAAAAATATAGGAACAAGAAGAAGAAAGATTAGACCCATTATACGATATTATATATAGTCGAGATTCATCTTGCGCATATATAGATCACACTTTATTATTTATAATAGTATTATTTTCTTTTCAAATATCTGGTTGATTAGTTCCCTCCTTCGGATGCCATCTTGCTGATGAGAGCTAGAGCATTGCTCGAGTAGTAGGTGGTCCTCAGGACTCTACTATCGATCATCCGCACCAGTGGGCTCTTCCAGCCATCAAGTCCCTCCCTACATGTCTCCTGATTAGTCAGCGCTGAGCTCACCCATGTCTCGACGTTGTTCATCCTAAGGCTGAAGTCGTTGCTACGACGCAGTTGCTGCAGTTCTGCAGACGCCTGGCGGAGCTGTCCCACTGCATCCCCCAAGCACTCCACGCAGACGGAGAGTGCCTCCTTCGCCTTGCGGCCCTGCTTTTGCGGTAAAAATGCTAGTTATTAACAGCCAAATTCGAGACACAAATCCTAATATCTATGTATATATGTAACCCTTTATTTGGTTGTAATGTCTTACATATATATGGATATTATGATTTGGATTTAGAAATAAACCGATTTGTGTCTTGAAATCATTGTTCATTAGCCTAAGTAAATAGCAATTCCAGGATACAAACTCTAACATCGGTCAATTTTTAGACCCAAATTAACCCTAATATTTATGTATATATGAGATCATAAAACTAAATATCCCTTAATCATATTATAGATACCTATTCTTTATTGGTCCAAGTATTTGATAATCTATAATGTAATTTCAAAACTATAGCAAACCAGAATATCATTTTATTATTTAGTCATTTTATGAGTTATTTAATTTTAGGGTATCATATAATATTATACATTTATATTTATATTTTTATATTGTCCAGAAAAGGATTTGTGTCTCGTCATAACGGTTGACATAGGCTGATCGTCAAAAAATTGAAGACTAAAATACAAATTTTGAATGTTATACGAGACCTTAAAACTAAACGAAAATATGTGAGAGTTGTGTGACTTGGATTATTTAGTTTTGTAGTATAAAAGTTGTACAAGTTGAATTATTTAGACTTTTCATGATCAATCGATGATGAGACTTGTGACACTATTGTTTGTCTTTATCTTGATCTCAACGGTCACACAATCTTTCAAGACTTTTGAGTTGCAAGCATTCAATAATCCGACCGGAACGAAAGAGTACAGACATCTGACGATACATGATACCCATGAATACTCGTCCCCATCAAAATTGATGCCAGGAGGATTATGTAGCTGCTGAGATCATGATAGAAGCAAACAACATTATCACAAGTCTCTTTCCAGGTTGGTCATAGCAAAACTAAATAACCCAAGTCATACAACTTTTTCGTACTGAACTAAACAACCCTGTGACTCCTCACATATTTTCGTTTAGCTCTAGAATCTGGTATAATATACAAAATTTACATTTATGTCTCCATTTTGGATGGTCAGTCCAAGTCAATTGTTGGGACGAGATCCAAATCATATTTTGGACAATATGGAGATCTGAACGCAATTTTTAAATTTTATACAAGACCCTAAAACTAAATAAATTTTATTTTATTTAAGCTACAGTCCTTTACCAACTCTTACCAGTTATATACAGTTACTATGTGGTAAAATTGGGTTCGGATGTTAAAAATACAACCAAAATAATTTTTGAGATACGGATATGTAATACAAATATGAAGGTAATAATAAGTTTAATAATATTAATCTAAGTGTGACATCAATATAGTAACTAAATTAGTAAATAGTTTACTTAAATAGATGTATTGGACAATAGTGCAGCATAAATATTTTTGCTCGTTTAGATTTATTTTTTCAGGGTTTACTTGCTTTTGAAGTAGGCCTAAAAATTAGAATAATGCTATATGTACCTCCAAAAATTTTATTCTTCCATGTCCTTCCGCCACATGACACTCTTTTATTGACCCAAACAAATAAGGAGGTGGTTGAAGGAAAACATTAGCCAATATAAGGGGGTTACATGGCCAAAGGATATGGAGAAATGGATTTTTGGAGGTATATAAAGTATTTTCCTAATTTATATTGGCTGCATGAGTTTTGGAAACAACGTAGCTACCTTTGCATTTGTCTGCTTCGCATCACTGCTCAACTTCTCGACGTAGCGCCACGCCCGCTCCGTCTCCACCAGGGTGGCCGATACCGCCGCCCTGGTCCACCACTGCGTGCTCTGTGGCGCCGAGGGGTAGTGCGAGAACGGGGCCAGGGAGCGGATGCAGAGGGAGCGGTGGAGGGTGATGCTGCACACGTCGCCGATGGATTCACGGCGGTCCTGACGACGATGGCTGTGTGACGCGGAGGGGACAACGAAGACGAGGGAGGAGACCGCGACCGAGAGGAGGAAGAGGGTCGAGCTCGGCATTGCCAATTTTTTTTTTTTTTTAACGCTTCTTGGTTCTTGTAGTAGTTTAGGAAGGAGGAGGGGGGTTTTGTGAGGGGTTTTGTAGGAGTTGGGTGCACTTGTACTGGTGGGGGAAGGTTGTGTTCGTTTAGCCTTTTTTTACTGGTGTGGCGAGAAAGTGGCGTGTGTAATTAAGAGAGATGGTCATGCTTCTCGTGAGGACCAGCCCGGCCGTCTCGCTCATTGACCTATGGGTCGAGAAGCAAAAAGATTATGACGATGCTATGTGAACTGCGGGATCGGCCGGAGGTTTTGGTCTGTCACGTGCCGCAATTTTATTGGCAGATCAACTAGTGGCGGACCCAAATAAATAAGAGAGGAGGGAATGGAGTTGTGCTGCATGGCGATGGACCAAAACCGCGGGCCAATCCTCCGGTTACCTAGTTTACATGTGTCTGCAAAATGTGGCCTAGGTACAAACCCTTCAATGATTTGTGTCTAACATAATAAAATTTTGGGACTAATTCTGAATCATGCGGATTTAGATGAGAAAACTTAAAAAGAAGGATAAGTATGATTTTTATTCTTAATTAAACACCTTTAGAATACAAGGGATAAGACCTGGACGAGGGCATTTGAGTGATTGAGAGGCTACAAGTAAAAATAGCAGCTCGCGGTCGAATAATAAACAAAAACTTTTAGGTCTTAGATGTTTAAAAAAAATTCAGAACTTCTAGAAAGATAGGAGGCTTCATGAGACTTCAAGAAGACTCCACTATACCCTGAAGAATTCCAAAATATATAACTAAACCCTTGTCTGGTGAGGGTTATGTAGAACAATCTCGATGGGGGCGAAACATACTGTGTATTACATCGGAATAGGGGATATTGGGGAGGAGGAGGTCGCCAAGGAGCTCAGGAATGGGAGCCGAAGAGGAGGAGGTCATTGTGGGGCTCGCAAGAGGTTGAGGGATTTGGGGAAGGAGGAATTCAATGATCGCAATTTGACTATGATAGATGACATGGATAACGAATAGCGACAAACCATCTGTCGTTCATACTGAAGTAAATGACTAAAAGTTCGTCGTCATTCTGTTGCCATGTTTCTCGGGGATTACCAGCATAACATAGCAACATAACGGATTATGCGGCCTAATCAATGACTGATAGTATCTTCAAATAAGACTCGTCAATGATTGGTCGTATATTTTCTATGGATAGTATCTTGCAACGATGGATAGTATTACGTCGCAGTCCCAAAATACGCATGACTAGGGTACGTGGCAATGGCCAGCTACCTATCAAGTGGATTCCAGCCCAACTCTAATACATATACGTTGTCCAAGATTGGTGTAACTATCTCTATATCATAACATCTCTAAAATCTAATCCATAAAACATAAGTATAAATAATAGACAATATGAGTACTAGTCTGCATTCCAATATACATACTTGTCCGAGATAGACTCGAAGAAAAAATAAGAGTCTACAAATATTAAGCTATCAAGCAGATATAATGAAGTATAGACTACCGAAGAACAAATACCGGTAAAGAAAATATAATCATCCATAATCCATCAAGAAAACCCTGCAAACCGACTCAACCAAACTAGGTCCTCACAGGGACGTTGCAAGATACAAACAACATGCTATATAAACTGAAGTAGATAAATAAATATGCACAGGGTTATTAGAACCTCCTAAGTGCATATTTATAGGACAAAGTTCGCACGCATGGACATGTTTAGGCTGAATAGTATCTCCACGTAGCTCGAGGCTAGTGGTATACATATATTGTCAACCAGTAATCTACAAATTTCCATAACAATCGACGATTGTCAGAGAGTATCTGTAAATAAGGGGTCATCACTCCCATAGTTCCGTTGGACACTATGGTTCACCAATTTAGGTAGTCCATATGTTTAGTGACTATCCTTCCCCTCAATCTCCACACTGATCAAGTAGTTTACAGAACATGACCAGATTGTAATTGCTTGTCTCTAATGCACAAAGCAGTTGTGTTTCTAGTTGTTACACATCCCGTACGTATTGATAATCAGTCAGATGCAATGACCCGTGTCCTACCATGAAATTTATATATATATATATATATATATATATATATATATATATATATATATATATAGTGTCATGTGAGTATCAAGGCCAAAGGAAATATGAATCTCTCCCCCAGTGTCACGACCCACACTCACTTTTTCGGATACGAGGCGTGTCCAAGCCAGCCTACGCCGCAGAGTAGGCGGTAGAACGCTGTCACGGCCATGATACTCAAAATCACAAAATAACAACTTTATTGCTCATTCACATTTCTAAGATTTATTACAACAATTACAAGATTTATATTGGAAAGAAAGTACAATGTTCTTACACATTTAATGAAAATAATACCATTGCTATCTATTTCTAGGTTTATGTCAGCAAATACACCCGTATCTCCCAAAGCTAAGTGAATCCACGGCTAACCTAAAAAATATTGGTTTCCAGTCAGGAATGGAATAAGCACACAAACCGACGGCAACGCAAGAACACAATAGAATTAACAAGACATGAAAATAATATATGAGAGATAAAAACTACAAAGTACTGATGACATGACAGGCGGTGAAGCAGACAAGTAAAAATAAATAAAATAAACTATCTATGTGATTTAAAATATCCGTTTCGATATGTGAACGGCTAGGGGGTAAATTCGGCACCCTGCACGTGTCATGTGCAACTGCTATTCTCCACGAAAGACACGGAAGATAGTTCTAGGTAGTCCACATGTCTACTAAGATATTTTTCCTCCCGACTACTCCGTGTGACGAGTGTGTCAACAAGCAGCAAGATATATGTATAAACATGAAATGTAAAAACTACTATGAATCGAAAAGCAATAAGAAAGTGTACTTGCCTGAGGTCCTTAGACCATCTCCAATGGTGATTTCTAAAATTGAGTTCATATCCTACTTGGCATTGTACTTTAAGGAGATTTCTATCCTGGTTGGAAGAGTTTCTATATAGAAATTGTAGACATACAAAAATGCTCTCCAATAGTTCTCCATTTCTATCCTATGTGTCACATACTAAAAGGATCAATTTAATGGTGTGAGGCCCAATAATAATTGTCATGAGAGATAGGAGAATTTCTATGAGAGTTTCTACATGTAGAAATCCTCCTAGAAAGTTTTCATCCTACATCATTGCCACCTAGGATAGAAATGGTGACAGAAATCACCATTGGGAGAAGTTTTTTCTAAAATGGATTTCTTCCATAGAAATAGGGAAGATAGAAACCCCATTGGAGATGGTCTTAGTTGGTGAAACCGACAATACCATCTCGTTGGGTCCAGGATGGTCCAATTAGCCTAGGATGGATATGAGGTAGTCAGAATACCAAGAAATAGGAACGTATGACTAGTCATGATCAAGATTGATTTTCGAAGAGAAATTTTTTAGGGAAATCCTTAAGAAGCAAATATGTATATTATCTTTATAAAATACTCATTATTTGAAAACCATATTTTTATAGTTAAAATAATTTAGATAAATACTTTGAAATCTAAGAAAAATCTTTTATATTTATATGAGAGCCCATATTAAGAAAAATAGTGTAATAGATATACCTTTTAGAATACCTATATATATACTTCTTTTTAAAACTCTAATATATAGCATATATTTGTAAAGTTTCGAACCTATGTATATAAATATAATTAAACTAAATTTCTCAAAGCCCAAATCCAATAATAATTGAGCCATCCTTTCATGCTGTATAAAACCCATATATTGTGTTACACAAAATAACTAATAATAATAAATAATAATAGAATATTATGATTACTTAATAATTTTAATAACAGTTATAAACTATTGTGTTCTACTATATAATTCATACATGTATTTATATATTACTAGCCCAAACAATCCAAAAGCCCATAATGAAATAACAAAATATTCACTTACCTAAAGCAGCCCATTGTTTGGCTACAAGCTTGGCCACAAACCATTACAAAAGTAAAACAAAAGGAAAATAAAATGAAAACAAAAAATTAAGAATAAAATCAAATCCTCTCTTCCACAGGGAAGAGAGAGAAAAATAATAAAAGAAGACTGAAGAATTAAGAAGGGGAAGAAGGGATCGAAGAAGATGAGGGTCCTCACCGGAGTTCGAGCCTTCTGGTGGAGGTCACGCTCGAGCGACCGACGTGAAGAAGTCGGAGCGCGGGTGTGGGGACGCGCGGAGGCCTAGGATCCGTGGGGAGGCGCGATCGGGATGGGAAAGTCGCCGGCGCTGGCGGGGCCAGGCGTGACACCGAGGCAGTCCGGCGCTTGGCCTCGCGGAGCCTTACCAGAGATCGGCGGTGGATGGCGCCGTCATGGGGAACGTCTGCTCCTGTCCGCGGAGGCGAGGTAGAGAGCTCACAAAGGGGGTTTTGGTCGGTCGGGAATGGTGCGGCGCTGCGCGGCTTCGACCGGGGTGGTGGGCGACTAGGTGTGGAGGCGAACTGTCCGGGTCGGCGGCGACGACCGCTGGCCGAAAAACCAGAGGTGGCGGTGGGTGTCGATCGCAGCGACGCGATGGTGCACAAGGAGGTTGAGGCGGCCGCTGGCGCACGCACATGTCTCGGCCCCTTCGTGGTCGACGCCGGAAGCGGCGTGGAGAAGACTCGGGATCCGTGGCACGGCGTCGGGGAGGAAGAGGGCTCCTCACCAGGGGGATGGCGCCGGAGAATAGGGGCTGGCCACTGCGAGCTGGACAGGCGCTGCTCGGACTGTCCGGAGGAGAGGATCAGCCCGCCAGCGGTGGTCCGGAGGTGAAGTTCGCCGGAGTACTGCACGCGGGGCGTTGGGCGGTCGATCAGGAGAGCGGCGGTCCGGTCGCAGACCCAGGCGGTCTAGGTCAGCGCCGTTTTGGGGATGTGGCTGCCGGGTTCGAGCACGGGATGGCTAAGCCGATGGCGACGTATGGGTTTCTCTCCGATTTTGGGTGGGGGTGGCGGTAATGATTTGATGGCGGTGGCTGGGTGTGGCATGTCTGGTGTGTCGGACACGAAAATGGTTTGATGTAAATGCAGTAGAAAGTGGAATAAGATGGATGGACACCGACACAATGACACGGAATCGATATGTTGGCCATGTTGTTGCTATGCGGGATAGGGGACATGGTGGTGGAGACGTTTGGGCGAGGATGATGCTGGTGATATTGTGTAGACGGGAACGCGAGGGTGGCAGTGGTGATGAGGATCGGCATGGTCAGGTGGTGAACGGAGGAGGAGGGTTTTGATTCGTAAGCCGGCTGTATTTATATAGCTATTTAGATCAAATAATAGGATAAGGTTGAAGCTTCCAATATGGATTTGATCTGATCAAATTCGAACTGGAATCAAATTCGATTGCATAGAGGCAAAGGAATACTTAATTTGTATTAAGGCCATAGAGAAAGAGAATTTGAATACTTAATTTGTATTAAGGCCCTTAGACAATTGGATTTAAAAAAAACTATTATCTATATTATCTAAACTAATAAAGTAATTTTAAATGGAAATAAATAATTGATTGTCAGAACTATTTTGAAATAGAAAGATAACGCAATAATTTTGATATTATCAAGTAGCTAAATACCAAAATTTAAATCTATAGCTGATCAGCCTAACAATCTACAACATAATTATTTATCTCGATAAATAATATTCGACAAATATATTTTTATTAAACAAAATCTTATAAAATATTTATAATTATAAAACTTATTTTCGAAATCAATATTTAGGTAGTCCAAATATTTTTGTAAAGCAATTTAATGAGTACGAAGTAATAATTATTTTTATAAAAACCAACTAATGTTTTCAAACCATAAATTGTTAACTTGTTTTGAAATAACATATAATATTTATATTTTCAAAGATAATTTATTCCAAGACACGTTCTAACGAAAAAGAAAAATACAACACAGTAACTAAATAAGATTTAAAAATATTGGGAAGAGGAGTTACACCCAGTCATAAGATATTATACCAAAAAAATGCCAACATGCATAAAATAGATAAAAGATACAAAAATCGACGAACTCTGTCGATTGCACCCAAGTGTAACTTGAACCCGCAGTGTAATATATTAGTAATCATAAACTGGTACATAAACATAAATACAAATAATGAATATAGCAAGATATACTTGTCTGTGATTTGGAAAAAGTTTGGACGATGTTCCAACTGTGAACTCCTTAGATAAACATTACCCGGTTTTTCCTCAATTTTTGCGTACATTTAAACTGATATTTATTGCATATAATATGTTTATAGGGAATTGGAGTTGGTACGAGAAAGTATTCTTTAATTCATGAAGAAGTTGATACGAGAAAGTATTCTCTAATTCATGAAGAAGTTGACACGAGAAAACATTACCCAGTTTTTCCTCGCGTCTCAACTGCCATGAAGAAGTTGATACGAGAAAGTGTTCTCTAATTCAAAAAATTTGTATTAAGAACTCAGAGTCTGCTGTCCCAACTAAAAATTACGTTAGAACCCTCTCTTGTGAGAAAGCCCAAACTAAGGCCCAATACAGGATTCTAAACTCAAGAATTCCAAAGAAAAATTTAAATATACAAAATATTAAAAAAAAACTTTAAAATATTTATTTAATTTCTGAATCAATTAGCTTATTTAATCAATTTCATATAGAAAAACTTCAAAAATTCAAAAATGAGGAAGAGTGGGGTTACAAATCTTTCCCCCTCAAAAGAATTGCGTCCCCGAAATTTCAAGGGATAACAATCATATTAAAAAAAAATGATTCTCACCAAGTATAAAGTATTTATAGAAATGGAAATCTTATGAACACAAAAGTACAATCAATCAAATAAACAGGGGTAGCGATCTCGCATCTCGTCCTTAAGCTTCCATGTGGACTCTCCTAGAGAGTGATGTCTCCACATGACTCGAACAAGCAGTATAGTCTGATTCCGCAGTTGCTTCTCCCTCCGATCTAGGATCTCCACCGGATGCTCCTCGTAGGTCAAGCTCGGACCCACCTCTAGCTCTGAGTAGTCCACCACATGACTTAGATATGGAATGTAGCGGTGAAGCTGGGACACGCGAAAAACGACGTATACTCTCTCCAAGCTAGCAGGAAGCGCTAGTCGATGCGCCACTTCGCCAATTCGTACCGTCACATCGAAGGGCCCGATGTATCTGGTGCTAAGCTTCCCTCCTCTGCCAAATCGAATGATGCCTCTGGTCGGCGAGATCTTCAGGAACACTCTATCTCTAACTGCAAACTCCAGTGGCCGTCTGCTGCTGTCCGTCCAGTGCTTCTGTCGAATCTGTGCAACTCTGAGATGCTCTCTGATCAGTCTGAACTTCTCGGCTGAATCTACCACCATCTCTAGCCCAAGCAAAGTTCTCTCGCCAATGTCGTCCTAAGATAAAGGTGTGCGACATCTCCGTCCATATAGTGCCTCGAACGGTGTTAATTGTTATTATAGGCAAACTCTACAAGATGCAAGTGATCCTCCCATGATCTACCGAAGTCGAGTGTGCAAACCCGCAGCATGTCCTCCAATGTCTGAATGGTCCTCTCGGACTGCCCGTCTGTCTGTGGATGGTAAGCGGTCCTAAACTTCAACTGTGAACCCAAGCTCAGCTGTAGACTCCTCCAGAAGTGTGATATGAAATGACTATCCCTGTCTGAAATGATACTCTCTACTACTCCACGAATTCGCACAATCTGACGCATGTAGAGGTCTGCAAGCTTCTCGGTCGACAGCCCTACCTTGAACGGAATAAAATAAGTGGATTTCGTCAATCTGTCCACGATATCCCAAATAGCATCTTTGCCACCGGACGTACGCGGTAAACCAGAGACGAAGTCCATGGTTATGTGTTCCCACTTCCACTCCGGAATAGGTAAAGGCTGGAGTAATCCCGCTGGTCTCTGGTGCTCCGCTTTGACTTGCTGGCATACAAGGCATCTAGAAACGAATCTGGCAACTTTTTGTTTTATTCCATACCACCAAATATACTCCCGCAAATCCTTATACATCTTGGTAGATCCAGGATGAATAGAATACTGCAACTGGTGAGCTGCCTGCATAACCTCCTGTTACAAATTTTTGGGCACACACAACTGGTTTCTGTGCCTCAGGGATCCATCCTCTACAACGGTGAAGTCGTCAAGCAATCCTACCTCTGTCTGACCTCTGAGACATCGAAGTCCCTTATCTAGAAACTGGGCCTCCTTGATCTTCTCTATCAGTCCTGACTGTATTTGCATGTGCATCACCTGTCCCTCAACTCCTAGAAGAATAATCTCGATCCTAGACTCTCAAGATCCTCTAGAAGATGCTGGTCCATAGTAAGGAACATAGCAATAGCATATCGACTAAGAGCATCTGCTACCACATTCGCCTTCCCAGGATGGTATTTCAGATTGATGTCAAAATCCTTCATGAGTTTCAGCCATCTTCGCTGCCTCATGTTCAGTTCCTTCTGAGTGAAAACATACTTCAGGCTTTTATGGTCCGTGAAGATGTCTACTATCTCCCCATACAAATAGTGCTTTCACAGTTTCAAGGCAAAAATGACTGCTACAAGCATCAAGTCATGAGTAGGATAATTCTTCTCATGAGGCCTCACTGTCTAGAAGCATAAGCAATAATCTTCTTGTTCTGCTCAAGCACACATCCCAAGCCTTTTCCTAATGTAACACTGTAGATGACGAACCCTCCAGATCCTGATGGCGAAGCTAAAACTGGCGCTGTAGTGAGTATTCTCTTCAATTCTTCAAATGCTGACTGGCAGACATCACTCTAGATGAACTCCTCGTCCTTCTGCGTAAGCTTCGTCATTGGCTCTGCTATCTTGGCAAAATCTTTTACGAACTTCCGGTAGTAACCTGCTAGCCCCAGAAAACTACGAATCTCGGCTACTAACTTGGGAGGTGCCCATGCTTCGACAGCTTCAATATTCTTAGGATCTACAGAAATCCCTTCTCCAGTCACCATATGCCCCAAAAACTCCACTCTGTCCAAGAAGAACTCGTACTTCGAGAGCATCCCGTACAGCTTCTCCTTTCGCACAATCTCCAAAACAATCCTTAGATGCTCCACATGCTCTTCCTCGGTCTTCGAATAGATCAAGATGTTGTCGATGAAGACTACGACAAACTTGTCTAGATACTTGTGGAAGACCTTATTCATAAGGTTCATAAACACTGCTAGAGTATTGGTGAGTCCGAACGACATCACCAAGAATTTATACTGGCCGTAGCGGGTATTGAAAGCTGTCTTCGGAATATCCTACTCCTGAAACTTTATCTGATGATACCCCGACCGAAGATCAATCTTCGAGAAAACTTTCGCCTCACTTAGCTGATCAAACAACTCATCTATCCGCGACAACGGGTACTTATTCTTGATCGTGATGTTATTAAGTGCACGGTAATGATGCACATTCTAACAGTCCCATCCTTCTTCGGCACGAAGAGTACTGGTGCTCCCCAGGGTAAAGCACTGGACCGAATAAAATCCTTGCCTTACAACTAATCAATCTGAGCCTTCAACTCTACAGCTTCCTTTGGGTTGATCTTGTAGCAATGCTGGGACTTTGGCGCTGATCCGGACACTAAATCGATGGTGAACTTCACATCTCGATCTGGCGGCAATCCTGGCAACTCCTCAAGGAAGACGTCTAGAAACTCTACAATCAGCGAATACATCAACTCCTAGTCTTCTGCAACTGCTCCGAAGTAGATTCCCTCTGGCCTCTTTGTGATCCGTATGCTGATCTCAAACGGCGAAACTCCAGGTGGGCTGAAAGTAACCTTCCCTTCATGGCAGTATATTACAGCAAACTGCTCACTCAACCAGTCGATGCCGAGGACTATGTCAAATCTAGGCAATGGCATTACTAGGAATCGAGTCCTAAGCTCCCTCCCAGCTATAGTGATTGGGCAATCAACCATATCACTAAATGGTACTACCCCTCCTCCTGCCATAATCTGACAGTTCCTCCTAGTGGACTTAGGTGTGAAGCCGTGTCTATGCAGAAACTCATATTATACAAAGCTATGTGTGGCTCCAGAATCAAACAGTGCAATGATAGTACATGAATATAAAAGGATAGAACCTATAATAACATCTGGAGTTGCCTCATCCTCCTCAACTGCGACCATAACGTAAGCACGTCCCTGCTGTGGTGGTCCCCTCAGCTGCTGATGCTGTGTAAATCGTTGTTGTTGAGTAGGCAGAGCCTGAACTCTCTGCGGTGCAGCTGGTGGTACTCTGGGTTGTACAGGTGGTGATCCTCCAGCTCCTCGGGGTCCTCCTTCCAGTCGGCCTGCAGCCTATGGGCAGTCCCTCATCTGGTGTGCGTCTGATCCGCAGAATAAGCAAAGTCCAAGCCTCTTGCGGCATTCGTCAAAGCGGTGTCCTGGCCGGTAACAGAAAGCGCAAGTAGTTGCCAGTTGCTGTCTCTGTAGCTGATGTGCATGAACTCTGGCTGGATGGTGATGCTGCTGTGTTGGTGGCTGTGGCCTCGTCTAAATCTGAGTCCTCTTCGTCGGTGTCTGATAGCTGCGACTGCCGATGTCCCGGTAACACTTGAGCTTCGGGTCCATCTCCTTCTCCACAGCCTGAGCAATATTAAGAATGCTCGCAAAAGTCGTCACCTGGCTGATCGCCACTCCATGTCGCAACTTTCTGGTGAGTCCCTTCTTGAACCTCCAAGCCCTCTCTTCTGGTGTGCTGACTAGGTTCTCTGTGAACCTGCTGAGTCGGATGAACTCCGATGTGTACTCTGCTATAATTATGTTCCCGTACTGTAATGCCTCGAACTGCATCTGAAGCTCGTCTCGCTCCACGTCTGGAAAGAACTTCTCTTTGAACAGAGTTTTAAAGTCTGCCCAGAGAACTTAGGGTGCGGCCAACTGAGGCTCCTCACGATCCCAGGCTCTGGCAAGATCAAAAAGTCGTATGCTCGCAACTTCCACCTTCGGGTCATCCGGAATCCTCGCCATCTTCAGCGTCCGCTCGGCATTTTTCCAGCCACTCATCCGCATATACTATCTCCTCATGGCCCCAGAAATCTATCGGACATAGGTTTTGGTAGTCTCTGGCGGTCCCCGGTCTCGATGTTGTTGGTGCTGGAGGTGCTGATGGAACTGGCTCTCGGGTCCTTAGTGCATCCAAGACTGTCGCCCAGAACTGTGCGGCCTGGTGGTTTTGAGCCTCCATGAACTGCTGGAACATGGCCATCACCTGGGCGCCATCGAACATCATCGTCGGGGGCACCGGAGGAAAGATAGAAGGCGGTGGCGGAAGCTGCTCTACCGAAACATCTGGTACAGACTGACCCGAACTGCCTACAACTCCGGGCTAATCCGCGGTCTTCCTCGTAGCGACCATCCTATAATAGAAAGAAAACTTTGTGATTGATAAAACCTAATCCTACAAAAAATGTAAATGTTTTATATAATATCTATATACCCGATGTACCCGATTTTCCTATGTGGTGATCAAGTTTTCCTAGTTTAATCAAGTCCCCCAATAGTACACTAATACCTAGGTACCATTAGAAAAGACCTAAATGGCCCACCACTAAAAACATGTCACGATCCGCTCCAAAATAATCGGACACGAGTCAGACACGTCCAGCCTTTGTCGTTAGACACGACGAAATAAGCTGTCAAATCTAGGAAAACTACAAGGCAATATAAAATAAGTACAAATCACATCATCTCTATAAACGATCCCAGAATTCAAAGTACAATTCTATGATTATTACATTCATCCAGAAAGTAAGGTAAAGTCTGGAGTCACTAATACAATGAAAATAAAGCATCTAAAGGAAAATATAGCTAGGCCTCCTCAGCCTCTAGGTCAAGTGCAGCTCCAGCTGGCTCTAGCACGTCTGCAGGCTCACGGCCATAATACGTGTCACACATCGCCTCCATCTCACCTGCAACATATCCAATCAGGAGCGGAGCAAAGTACAGTTTTAGGTAATAAAAAAGAACATCTTGATATGGAAATGAGTACAAGAGAACAAGATATATAAAGTACAGAAAAAGAATATGAAAGTACAGGAATGTATGTACAAGAAGTACAGGAAATAAAGTACAAAAATGTAAACCATGAACCTGAAGTACAAGACATGTCATGGTGCACAATATTTGAAATACAACTAGCCTATGTGACCGGCTGGGGTAAGTACATGAATAAGTATAGGAGTACATGAATATCGGTACGGCTTATGACCCGCGTGTACTATGCGAGGCCTAAGCTATCTATATGAATATCCAAATATGGGTTTGGTCACATAGCTAGTGTATTTTCCCTCCCCGACTACAAGTACAAGAACATGAAAGTACAAGAGTACAAGATATCGTGTCACATCGTGTCATCAAGAGAAGTATAAGATATGAATGTAAATGCACAAGACCATAGAATGTACTTGTCTTGTTCCGAAAAAGTATGGGTAATGAACGAAGCTGGATGTCCTCATGTTATAATATTTTACAAATTGGTTAAAGTCTAAACAATTTCTTATTTAATTATCATAAAATTCTAACTATGAGTCAACTACAAGGTATTATGATATATTAATTTTTAAGTGGTATCTATTTAATTCATTCAATAATATAATGTTACTTTCCAATCCTATATTTAAAAGATACCAAGGCCTATGAGTCTTAAATTACATTGGTCCTTATCATAGTAGTTAACATGCCTCACTATTTTGTATTGGCCAAAAGGAGAATTCATGAGGTAAATATATATAGTCCTAAAAGCTATTGCAGCTTTAACACTAGGCTGACTACTGATACAGTCTAGACAAAGAATTTACACAACATAAACCAAATAGCTTGAGTAAGATATTTGTAATCACAAAAGTCTGATGTGGTCAGTCTTCCTATATTACTGCTAGATCATCTTCAGCCAGAATTATCTGCAAAACAACTTAGCTCAACCACTACTGCATAACCGTGTTCTGAGACTAAAATTTCTAACTCGCAGAAAAGCAAATTGGGACCATTTCACTTGCATTCAGTTGATAAACAAAACTACTTATAAGTAAGTAGATACACAACTGAAACGAAATAGGGTATTACAAAATGAGCTAAAGAAATCTGAAACTTGCCATAGGATCCCTCTGTCTGAAAAAATCTATCATTAACATAACCTGCTTCCTACAGCCTTTTCAATATGATACTCTATTCTCAAGATACTTAAACTTAACAAAGGCAAAAGATAAAACTTTCCATATCCATCCTTCAAAGCCACAGATACTATAGAAGACTCACTCCATAACTCTTCCACAAAATCTCAGTATCAAAATAAAAAGAACAATATCACCTAATGTATAGGCACTTGCTGCTCTTCCTACCATCCCTTAGTGTACAATGTAGCAACACAAGTCGATTCCCAGGTTGCAACCCATTCAGAAATCAATGCCACAGATACTTTCTCAAAACATAGCATATCAATGAAAGTTACAACCAAAATTGAAATAATAGAGTGTACATAGGTCTGCACTTAAACCTTCACAACTGGTACTGGTAGCAGCCCTGTTGTACACGCAATTGGACACGACTAAGGTCTGGACACATGCGCAGCAACCCTACATATGTACATGAGCTTCACCCCAGAAACTCTAATCCTGTAGCTGCAACCATCTACTGACTGCAACACAAAAGCAACCAAAAAACTCCAGGCATCTAACAGTCTATGGCAGACAACCTATGGTAGACACGAAGCGCCTGCACCCAAATAATCTGGACACGAACATACGACCGCTCCTACACTTGACTGCAAGCCCGACCAACCTCCATCAATTACCACAAATCAAACCAGCAACATGAGGGAAAACAAGGTATTACCTGAGGGTGACGAGTCCAATGAAGTTGGGACACTCTCACGGGTTCAGACACAAGCCTCGCGTCTAAATTGTCTCCACAGTCCTGGTTGGGGCAAAACATCAAACAAGTGGTGCTCAGGAAACGGAGTTATGAGTTTATAATTCTGTTTAAAACAAATCAAACTCAAAATTACGAGAATTCTTCGATGATCACGAGGATCCAAAAACTCAATCAGACGCTCGAGATCTTCAAAATTCCAGAGCCAAACTCTCGCACAAGAATTTCAAGGAGAAATCAAAACAGAGACAGAGATTTCTTACCTTTAGAGTTCAATTGAGGTTCGATCCCTTAGATTTCCTCGATCGATCAGTTCTCGCTGCTCGGAGAGTAGTCGAACTTGATGTTCCCGATCTCGTCGTTGCTACTTCGTGAAGTAGATGTATCACGACCGATCTAGATCTAATCAGGAACCAAGAGGAAATCAAAAATCCTCAGATCGAACAAGAACTCTTCGAATCAAAAATATCAACAGGGAAATGGAGATTGATCTCTTACCAAACTTCATGCTAGAGAGGAAATGAAAAAAGAACTGTTGCTCGTGCTCTGTTCGATCAAGGAAGGATGAAGCCCTCGTCTTCTTCATTGCCACGAGCCATCATCGTCTTCACTGCCACGAGCCATCGTCGTCATCATTGCCACGAGATTCTTTCAGCTCGATAGAAAGGTGAGGAGGAAATGAAATAAAGGGAAAAAAGAGTCAAAGAAGAATGGTTACAAAAAGGAAAGACTCGAGAAGAAATATATAGCAGTAGTTTTTCGCTTAAAACGAACGCTAGAAAAATGGCGCCAAATATTTGAGTGGAGATCTCAACTGCCATGAAGAAGTTGATACGAGAAAGCTCTAATTCAAAAAAAATTGAATTGTCCGAGCTCTCTAGCCTAGTGGTATTAGAGCGGACACTCGGAGGGGCCGGCAAGGTTCGAGCCCCCCAATTGTGTGTGTGAGTGTGATTTCAAAAAAAAAAAAAAAAAATTGAATTAAGGACTCAGAGTCTGCTGTCCCAACTAGAAATTACATTAGAACCCTCTCCTGTGAGAAAGCCCAAACTAAGGCCTAATACAGGATTCTAAACTCAAGAATTCCAAAAAAAAGTTTAAATATACAAAATATTAAAAAAAATTAAAATATTTATTTAATTTTTGAATCAATTAGCTTATTTGATCAATCTCATATAGAAAAACTTTTAAAATTCAAAAATGAGGAAGAGTGGGGTTACATCAATCCAAGCATACCCTCAAAGTCAGGCTCTATGTGCATTGTTATGCTCTGCGCACAGTACATCGTGCAATGTCAGCTGTCGGGTAGCTCTGGCTGTCGTGGTCCAAGACGAAGGGTTCGCCCGAGTCGTAGGGATCATGGCGAATACTTCTACACAATCTTAATTAGTGTCACGGTGGTTGAGAGTTTGGAGATGGTGTCGACAATGGTTGATGGTTGATGGCTGGAAGAGGAGGTCAGTAAGAATGAGCAGAGTAGATGGAGGTTAAGGGTGTAAGTCCTAAAAATCAAGTTGTACCCATCAAATAAAGCACATAAGTCCAAATTGAGCAACCATCAATGAACCGCGCTAACATGAACAGCGCTATAAATCAACCGTGCTAGGCTGAACTGCGCCAATGCCCGAGCGCTCTATGCTGACGTGGCAACGCCATCATTACCTGACAAGAAGATCAAATCTTCTAACAGCCTGACAGCCCAAAAAGCGGAGAGTCTGTTCGTTTCTCGTGTCGCACCGCCTTCTAGGACAGCTGTCCAAATCCTAGCGCAGTCCAGTTGCCAAAGCCTAGTGCGGTCCGGCTGTCCAAATCCAGTGCAAACCATTGACCAGATCTGAGCACAGTCTGAAGCTAGCGCTATTCGGTTAGCGCGATCCATCAAGCTTTTGGAAACTGACATTTATTACGTGGCTTACATGCCATCAATTGCTCGCCACGTGGCAACCGTCTGTACACGACCAAGCGTATTTTAATCAAACAATGCCACGCGTCTAAATACAGTTAGCCCATGATCGAGCAACTGCCTAAAAAGCAAGCGCAGTTTGCAGTCTGCGCAGCCTGTCACTGGCACAGTTCATTGTGCACAATCCAGAATAAGTACAGAATAGTTATTTCTAGAACGCTATAAATAGAGTTTTAAGTTCTTCATTAAGGGGGATCATTATTCAAGATCATCAGAGATCAGGAGTTCTTGTCCAAGTGTTGCTGCATTCTTCAGAGGCTATCGTCTTCAAAGTTTACATCGTCCAAGGGATAAAGCGATCGTCTTCAGATCGGATTTCTACAGTTGCACTTTCCCATAATTCATTGTACTCTTGTACTATTTTATAAAGTTTGTGAAATAAAAGACATTTGTTTTTGCAAACAAAATGGCGACTCTGCTGGGGACTGTAGTGCCCCGTCCCGCTCAGTCAATCGGAGGAATAGAAACGCCGATGGCGTTCAGACTTAGCCTTGCAACGGCTACTCGGAGACATCGCTCGGTCGAGGCGACCGCTCGCTCAGATGGGGTAGTTTCGGTGAACTTGCCTCATCTTTACCTTCACATAATAAATCGTGTTTTCAACTTGCATACGTAGGCTTAATAATAAAAGAGAGAAATCCACATAGCTAAAGAAATAATCCCGACGGGTCAAAATGAGTTAGAACATGGAAAAACGTCCCACGGTCGGCTTAGAGTTGGTGCACAGCGTGCTTTGAAAATGACACTCGATCCTTCGTCTCGTGGCTTGGGAGAAGGAAAGTTGGTTGAGTAGGCAAAGTTATGAACGTAGCCTAAGTCATAGGCGTCGCCCGCGTAAATGCTCGATAAAGCATACACGCTTCCATGATGCAAGGCATGGCATAGCCTTTGCTCGTCCCTTGAGTTAAGTTGTAGGCTTGGTGAAGTTAGGCAAAGTGATGGTGGTCGACCTAAGTCATTCCAAGCACGGTCCTACGAGTTCTACGGCTGGGTATGACAACTTAGTCTTACGGTTTCAAGCCTGTCACATAGAGTAAGTCTTGGGCGGTGGCGTCGCGTAGAGGTCAAGTTGGTTTACGGCACGATGTCACGGACTTAGTGTTTTCAGGCACGGGCAACGGTTGATTCATTGAGTTTGGAAAGTGTTGTGAATATTTGTTCTTGAGTTGCGTAAAATAATAGGGCAAGAAAGAGGAATGCTCGCGACTATGGTTCGTCGAGGCAAGATCTCAGAGGTGAGACGTATTGAACTTGGCCCTAAAAGAGATAATAACACAAGAGGTGGAATGACTGTGTGAGACGTCAGTTGAGTCGAGTCTTGCATGGTCATGGACAACTTGTCGACAAGGTAGAGTTTCCTCGAACGGTAGCCCGATGGAAGGGGACCGGTTCTTGAGAAGCAGCATTAGCACGTGCTGGATGACCGTACAAGTTAGCGCAGAGGCTTGCCAGCGGGGCTAGCTACCCACCTGGCAAGGGCGGCCGCCTAACAAGCTAAAGGAGTCTAGGATGGCTCTGGGAGTCAGTGACCAAATCATATAGATGAGTTGGCATAGCGGCAATCCGCGTGTGTGCCTTTAGATTGAGTTGAGTTGTTGAATGTGTGTACAGTTAGAATATAATATTTGGTCCTAAGATGTGGCATCAACATAGGCGACGTGCTTCGGCACGAGATGTGGCGTCGAGTCTAATGTTGTCAGCATATAAGTTGTATAGTTTGTATGTGAGTTGTCCTGAGTCTAAGTCAGAAAAGGTCGCAAGGCAAAGTCGATCGAGTGACACTTAACCCACAAGTCTTGATTGGGTCAGTTGAGGATTTGGTAGCAAAGGGCCGCGAGGCGGCGATATGGTTGAGTCGCACGTAGTTGCGAGGCACGACACAAAGGATTTATAGCACGGTCGCACGGGAATGGAGCCTCATCGTGTAGTTGTGTCTCTGATTTTGGCCGACGGCAAGCACGACTTGATAGGTTAACGTTGTTTGAGTTGACATTGTTGTGCAAGCACGGGATGGTCTAAAGGCACAAATAGGTAAGGCGTCGGTCATAAAACTGATCCTAAGGCAAGAGTAGAAAGACAATATAAAGGGGACTATGTTGCACAAAGTAAATTAAACGTGTTGGTTTTATATGGGTGGGCGAGGAGCTCATTCCACCAGTACAGTTGTGTACTGACACCCACATAGTTTACATGTGTAGGCACAGGTAGAAGCTCGTGGCGCGGAGCTCGCTTGGATGCATCGAGGCACGAAGTTCCTTGGCGATTCGAAGCGCACGGTCGCATGGAGTAAAGACTTATACGGGACATAATGTATGGACATCGCCTTTCGAAGCTTCCGTTGGATCGACAAATGTATTGAGAGATGAGAGAGAGAGCTGAGTGACATTGTAATGTGAGCTTGAGTGAGCATGAGAGACTTGTAATCTTGGCCTTGCGCCCCCAATGTAACCTTTGTTCAATATCAATAAAGATCTTCTTTTGAGTAACTTGTGTTTTGTTCTAAAATTTTGCTGCTATAATTCAATGTCTCTGCTTGGGACTTTTGTGCGACGACCCCGTCACAGCCGCTGAAATCGGCCGTTATGGAACCCGTCTTGCACGAGCGCAATCTAGGCTCGTGCGGCATCACGCCTTAGCGAGGACGATCGCTTCTGTCACGACCCGTTACCCAAATTGTTGGGCCGGGCCGAGCCATGTCCAGCCTACGCTTAAGATAAAGCGCAGTAAGCCGTTTTAGAGATAACAAGATAAGACTAAATGTGCTAACAGTTCTATAAGTGAAGAAGAATCATAAATGCTCCAAACACAAAAGTCGTCGTATATAGCAAAATATCCAAGCACAAGTCTGAAATGTAAAACTGGATACATGTCCAGTTACAAAATGATATAGTCTAATACATGTCTACACTTAAGTATCCCAAGCAGCTAAGCAAACTAGACGAGTCTCCCCGCAGGAACATCCTCGTATGGCAAAACCGGGTCTTCGGCAGTGACTCCATAATACGAATCACAGAGCAGCTCCTCCTCAGTAAGTATACCTACAACGTTATCCTGTCAGGACGGGAGCAAGTACAACCTCTACAACTAAAGTACTGAACATATAATGAAAGAGATGTACAACAAGAAACATGGTGTGATAAGTCTATAAAACAGAAAATACTAGGAACATGGCCTCATGGTACAACTGGGATCACAATATCATAGTAACACAGGGAACATGGCATATCTCATAGTCTATCATGGCAAGGACACATATGTCATAGAGACAGATGCATATGTAATGTTTAAAACTGTAGCAGGTACGTGATCGGTCAAATAGATGTACAATGTGCTGTGGCACATAATAAAATATACTTCCGTACAAGTGATAGGGCGAAAGATGTACATACGCACAAATCTGCCTTGATATAAAGCCTACGGCAAGGTATGCATATAAAATGCGACCTCGCTCGCTACTATGAGGGGGGGGGGGGGGTCATGATCACGTACTCAACCGTCAGTTTCCCCATAACCCATATATATAACATGTGAGAGATACGAGAACGATATAGAACATGTGAGATATACTGGGATCGGTATAAAGCACGATAGGTACTGATAGCAGTGTAAAGCATAGTGAAACATGTACTGAGAACCAGTAAGATGCATGTGAAGATATAAGAACTGTCCTAAGCATGGCAGATACTGAATGTAATACAACATGTGAAGATATAACTTGCCACCTCAAGGATCAGTATTCTAACAGGGTTAATACATGTTCTAGCATTAAAAGACAGTAAATGAGCTTGTAGATGTACTTGCCTCTAGCAAAACAAGCTGCGATAAATGTGCTATGGATGTCCGGTAACTCGTCACTGTAGAAATACATACATAAACTTAGCTTTTACACTAAGCTAAAATACTAGGACACTAATTGGTGCGACACGACTTGTGACTGGGCACCTAGCCAAAAATGATGACTTGGCATAGGAGACCAATATGGGGTGACACACTATGTTAACTAACTTTCTAGGGTCTTTATACTAGTGAGGGATGGGGTTCAACACGACTAAAACTCCAAATAACACAAAAAGCTACAAGTCGTAATTAATCAATAAATAAATCAAAAGATCATTGTGTTCTAACAATTTTAGAGATAGACAAAAAGCCTAGTTTTGCACAAAACAAAGTACCAAAACGATCCTTGCTAACTATAGAAATTTATTATAATTTTTCTGGAATTTATTAACCAGTACAAATATTTTATAAAAATCAGTTTTCCTAAGTATACAGAAAATGAGTTTTGGTTTCATATGCCAACCTAGTGGCAAAACAGTAAATTAAATACTACAAAAATTATACTAAATTAGCTAACTTAACATAGTATCTAAAAACTATTTTTCCATAATTTTAGCAATACTTTAAGTATTTTTAGAAAATCAAAAACAGCAATGCACACAATAATTAATTATCTGCGTATTTTGTCCATGTATATAATTTGAACCAAAGTTCAAATACAGGACCCAAGGCCATGAATCAAGTCCAATATGACTTTTACAGGTCTTGAATGTGTGAAAACACATTTGAGCCCAAATACCCATGCTAGGCTTGGACACCAAATGGTTGCAGTAATTTAAATATACAGAAAATACTAGGTGATAGGACTGCAAAATAAATATTAATATTTTAATAAGGTAAAGTTTTATATAGTAACTATGAAAGTATGAACATTATTTTATATAAATAATTTACACTAAGCTAAGTAAAACACACATAGGAACTAATATATATATATATATATATATATATATATATATATATATATATATATATATATATATATATATATATATATATATATATAAATATAGGGATATTTATATATATAGGAAAATGCTCAACTATATATTATATATATATATATATATATACAAATATATGTATATATACATACATATAAGAAAATACTCAACTATATAATATATATATATATATATATATATATATATATATATATACAAAATTAATGTATACATATACATATAATAGTATATATAATAATATATATACACAAAGAAATATATATATATAAATATATATGTATACATAAGACATATATATATATATATATACATACATAAAATAATAAAGTATATATATATATATATATATATATATATATATATATATATATATATATATATATATATATATATAAAATAGCAACTATATATACCTAAATATAGTATATATATTAATACATATATATATACAAAATATGTATATACATATATATATAAATATACCTAAATAACAAAAAGAGAAAAAGGAAAAAGAAAAGAAAAAGAAAAGGAAAAAACAGCAGGGGGGGTCGAACTCGAGCTAACCGAGCGGGGGGGGGGGGGGGGGGGGGGGGGGGTTTAGGCTAGGTCGGGCTGGCCAGGGGGTCAGCCCGCTGCTCGTGTTAGAGTTTAGGTTTTCTTTATTTTATTTAGGTTCGAAATAAATAACATGAAAAAAATAATAAAACTCGACCCTGTGTCCGGACAGTTTGGGACACAGAGTCAGCGTGTCCGTGCTATGCACGACACGCACGAGCGTCCATCTACGAGTCCGAGTATGGGACGAGGGTCCTCGTGTCCTGGCGAACCACATACGTGGGTTCGAGACACGTACGACACGGTTTGAGTCATGCTACTCACGTGTCCGATTTGGGGAGGGGGTTTCGAACGAGCTGGACGGCGGTGGAGGCGTCGGCGTCGCGGCGCTTCGGTGGCGCTGGGCGCGTCTCGTCAAGGCGAACGTAGTGGTGGTGGTGGTTTGCTGTGAGGGTGGGTGTAGGCGTCGGGACAGGGCTTCGCCGGAGTTTGGGTTCCGACTAGGAAGTTGGGGAAGAAGGGGAGTTTGCGGTGATTGGGATGGGGTGATAATGGTGTGGGCTGGTCGAGGAAGGAGAGCCCTTCCTTTTATAGGCTTCCAATGGCGGTGATCCGGCCAAATTAGGGTTAGGGTTCCGATTAGGACGGCCGAAAAAATTAGGGTGAGGCGGTCGGGTCAACGAGAGTGGGTGAGGAGAGAGAGTGTCTGGTCGGGGGGGGGGAGGGTTTGGTAGTTTAGCAGTTAGGTCCCCTAGGTTTAGGAAATTACATAAAGGCTTTAATGGTGAGTAAATGCAAAATAGTATTTGCATTCCCTAATTAAAACCAAATTCCTAATTACAAACTGATATAAACAACATTTCAAAAATTGCAGAATGATATTAAAACTATTTAGAAAATTACATATCAGTATTTTTGTATTTAAGAACTCATTTAAAATTATAGAAAATTCCTAAAAATCATATTAAAATATTTTTAAAACCAATAATGACATTTAATAATTAATTAATACTAGTTTAAAAATTTTTGAAAATCAGGGGCTTACAAGTCTTTCCTCCTTGAAAAATTTTGTCCTCGAAATTCACAACGATTGAAGACCTACAATATTCTAACATAGCAAGCAACGCAACAAATAACTAAGACTACGGTCAAAACTAACCTCCTGAAACCTGTTTCGGCTCTGGCTCAAGGACTAGGCTATAAGTCTTCCCCTGGGGTCCCTTGGCTACTGGGCAGTCTCGAATCTGATGGATGGCAGACCCACAAGCTAAACACTGACCCAACCTCTTCCTACAGACGAGAAAGTCATGGCCTTGCTTCTTGCAGTATACACAAAAAGCTCCCTTCTGCTGCTGCTGTCGGGGTCCCGGGGCTCTAACTAGCTGGGTCGGGTGATGTGGTGTAGGGGGACGGTAAGTCTGCTGGGGTGGCGTCGGTGCTCTCTGCTGGAAAGCCTGACGCTTGGACGGTCCCTTATGGTGTACAGAAGCCGGCCTCTTGCTAGACAGAAGACGCTCCTCAATGCTCCGGGCCAACTCTAGGCTCTGGTAGAGTAGGGTAGTCTGCTCCTGATGGGTTGTTAGGAACCCCTGGATCAGTGTGAGCAGCTGGGTCCCGTCGAGTGTGACAGAAGCCTGGGTGGGTATAGTAATAGGGGGTGGTGGAAGTATCGGGTCCTGCCGGGCCTGGGATGTGGAAGGTGGTATCTGGGTCTGTGGATCTGTGGAGTGGGGGAATATGGTAGGTGGAGGTGTATCAGTCAACTGGTCAGCTGACTGGATATGGAGGGCCCCATTCTCGGGGGTAACATACTGGGATGAACGAGTAAGCACCATCTAAATTACATAAAAAGACTCATAAGGACTTATTTAAAGCAAGCAATCATATGCAAGAAAATCTAATTATAATAGCAAACATGTGATGTATTTCCTATGTTGCAATCCTAGCATTCCTCTAAGTGTTCTAAGCGTCTTTCCTAATGTTGGGCCGGACCGAGCCATGTCCAGCCTACGCTTAAGATAAAGCGCAGTAAGCTGTTCTAGAGATAACAAGATAAGACTAAATGTGCTAACAGTTCTATAAGTGAAGAAGAATCATAAATGCTCCAAACACAAAAGTCGTCGTATATAGCAAAATATCCAAGCACAAGTCTGAAATGTAAAACTGGATACATGTCCAGTTACAAAATGATATAGTCTAATACATGTCTACACTTAAGTATCCCAAGCAGCTAAGCAAACTAGACAAGTCTCCCCGCAGGAACATCCTCGTAGGGCAAAACCGGATCTTCGGCAGTGACTCCATAATACGAATCACAGAGCAACTCCTCCTCAGTAAGTATACCTACAACGTTATCCTGTCAGGACGGGAGCAAGTACAACCTCTACAACTAAAGTACTGAACATATAATGAAAGAGATGTACAACAAGAAACATGGTGTGATAAGTCTATAAAACAGAAAATACTGGGAACATGGCCTCATGGTACAACTGGGATCACAATATCATAGTAACACAGGGAACATGGCATATCTCATAGTCTATCATGGCAAGGACACATATGTCATAGAGACAGATGCATATGTAATATTTAAAACTGTAGCAGGTACGTGATCGATCAAATAGATGTATAATGTGCTGTGGCACATAATAAAATGTACTTCCGTACAAGTGATAGGGCGAAAGATGTACATACGCACAAATCTGCCTTGATATAAAGCCTACGGCAAGGTATGCATATAAAATGCGACCTCGCTCGCTACTATGAGGGGGGGGGGTCATGATCACGTACTCAACCGTCAGTTTCCCCATAACCCATATATATAACATGTGAGAGATACGAGAACGATATAGAACATGTGAGATATACTGGGATCGGTATAAAGCACGATAGGTACTGATAGCAGTGTAAAGCATAGTGAAACATGTACTGAGAACCAGTAAGATGCATGTGAAGATATAAGAACTGTCCTAAGCATGGCAGATACTGAATGTAATACAACATGTGAAGATATAACTTGCCACCTCAAGGATCAGTATTCTAACAGGGTTAATACATGTTCTAGCATTAAAAGACAGTAAATGAGCTTGTAGATGTACTTGCCTCTAGCAAAACAAGCTGCGATAAATGTGCTATGGATGTCCGGTAACTCGTCACTGTAGAAATACATACATAAACTTAGCTTTTACACTAAGCTAAAATACTAGGACACTAATTGGTGCGACACGACTTGTGACTGGACACCTAGCCAAAAATGATGACTTGGCATAGGAGACCAATGTGGGGTGACACACTATGTTAACTAACTTTCTAGTGTCTTTATACTAGTGAGGGATGGGGTTCAACACGACTAAAACTCCAAATAACACAAAAAGCTACAAGTCGTAATTAATCAATAAATAAATTAAAAGATCATTGTGTTCTAACAATTTTAGAGATAGACAAAAAGCCTAGTTTTGCACAAAACAAAGTACCAAAACGATCCTTGCTAACTATAGAAATTTATTATAATTTTTCTGGAATTTATTAACCAGTACAAATATTTTATAAAAATCAGTTTTCCTAAGTATACAGAAAATGAGTTTTGGTTTCATATGCCAACCTAGTGGCAAAACAATAAATTAAATACTACAAAAATTATACTAAATTAGCTAACTTAACATAGTACCTAAAAACTATTTTCCCATAATTTTAGCAATACTTTAAGTATTTTTAGAAAATCAAAAACAGCAATGCACACAATAATTAATTATCTGCGTATTTTGTCCATGTATATAATTTGAACCAAAGTTCAAATACAGGACCCAAGGCCATGAATCAAGTCCAATATGACTTGTACAGGTCTTGAATGTGTAAAAACACATTTGAGCCCAAATACCCATGCTAGGCTTGGACACCAAATGGTTGCAGTAATTTAAATATACAGAAAATACTAGGTGATAGGACTGCAAAATAAATATTAATATTTTAATAAGGTAAAGTTTTATATAGTAACTATGAAAGTATGAACATTATTTTATATAAATAATTTACACTAAGCTAAGTAAAACACGCATAGGAACTAATATATATATATATATAATATAGGGATATTTATATATATAGGAAAATGCTCAACTATATATTATATATATATATATATATATATATATATATATATATATATATATATATATATATATATATATATATATATATATATATATACAAATATATGTATATATACACACATATAAGAAATACTCAACTATATAATATATATATATATATATATATACAAAATTAATGTATACATATACATATAATAGTATATATATAATAATATATATACACAAAGAAATATATATATATATATATATATAAATATATATGTATACATAAGACATATATATATATATATATACATACATAAAATAATAAAGTATATATATATATATATATATATATAAAAACAGCAACTATATATACCTAAATATAGTATATATATTAATACATATATATATACAAAAATATGTATATACATATATATATAAATATACCTAAATAACAAAAAGAGAAAAAGGAAAAAGAAAAGAAAAAGAAAAGAAAAAAACAGCAGGGGGGGTCGAACTCGAGCTAACCGAGCGGGGGGGGGGGGGGGGGGGGGGGGGGGGGGGGTTGGGGGTTTAGGCTAGGTCGGGCTGGCCAGGGGGTCAGCCCGCTGCTCGTGTTAGAGTTTAGATTTTGTTTATTTTATTTAGGTTCGAAATAAATAACATGAAAAAAATAATAAAACTCGACCCTGTGTCCGGACAGTTTGGGACACAGAGTCAGCGTGTCCGTGCTATGCACGACATGCACGAGCGTCCATCTACGAGTCCGAGTATGGGACGAGGGTCCCCGTGTCCTAGCGAACCACATACGTGGGTTCGAGACACGTACGACACAATTTGAGTCATGCTACTCACGTGTCCGATTTGGGGAGGGGGTTTCGAACGAGGTGGACGGCGGTGGAGGCGTCGGCGTCGCGGCGCTTCGGTGGCGCTGGGCGCATCTCGTCAAGGCGAACGTAGTGGTGGTGGTGGTTTGCTGTGAGGGTGGGTGTAGGCGTCGGGACAGGGCTTCGCCGGAGTTTGGGTTTCGACTAGGAAGTTGGGAAAGAAGGGGAGTTTGCGGTGGTTGGGATGGGGTGATAATGGTGTGGGCTGGTCGAGGAAGGAGAGCCCTTCCTTTTATAGGCTTCCAATGGCGGTGATCCGGCCAAATTAGGGTTAGGGTTCCGATTATGACGGCCGGAAAATTAGGGTGAGACGGTCGGGTCAACGAGAGTGGGTGAGGAGAGAGAGTGTCTGGTCGGGGGGGGGGGGGGGTTTGGTAGTTTAGCAGTTAGGTCCCCTAGGTTTAGGAAATTACATAAAGGCTTTAATGGTGAGTAAATGCAAAATAGTATTTGCATTCCCTAATTAAAACCAAATTCCTAATTACAAACTGATATAAACAACATTTCAAAAATTGCAGAATGATATTAAAACTATTTAGAAAATTATATATCAGTATTTTTGTATTTAAGAACTCATTTAAAATTATAGAAAATTCCTAAAAATCATATTAAATATTTTTAAAACCAATAATGACATTTAATAATTAATTAATACTAGTTTAAAATTTTTTGAAAATCAGGGGCTTACAGCTTCTACGGGAGCGGGGCATGACATAATGGTGTCAGAGCACGACTTTACGTCCTTGGACTATCAATTGAATTATTTAACTCGTTTTTTTCCGCAAACTCTGAATTGTGCTTCCGCAAGTTGATATCGTTGGTACGCTCTCTCTCAATTGTCCCACGGGATGTCCATACAATAAGTCTATATTTTTTTTTGCAAAACGTAGGAAAATAGTTTTTGAAAAGAAAACAAAAGATGGTTCGCGTAAGCACGGTTGGCTAAGTCGGGCTGGACATATACACCAAGGATTGTGTCGACCTTAGCAAAGTCGAGTGCGGGATTCATAATGTTTCGAACAAGGATGGGTTGGACTTGGTTGAGTAAGTGGGATGACTGTCGATAGGGATACTATCGAGCGACGATAACGTTGATGCGATATAGATGAGCGTGCTTAGAAATCGAGAAATGGTTCGAACGGGATTCGATGAAGTCGATTTTGATTCAAAGGATAGTTTTGAGAATTTGTTGAATGACTTTATTCCTGAGTGGTGTATGCGATAGTTTCAGGAATGTCGATCGATCAATTGAGGATGCGGGGTGTCGGTGAGTCTATCAGCAAGCATCGCACATATGCAAAGCCTTAGATCGTGTACGATGGAGTGAGTTGTTGTCACGATATTTGATAAGTGGATTCGAACAACCTAGAGATTGACGCACACGGAACGTGCACGGGATTGAGGATTGTGTGAAGTATGAAATACGAAAATGATTGAGTAGGTGAAATCGAATCAAGGAAAAGTTAAGGTGTAGCGAATGGATAACTTGATCGAGGAAATTGATATGGATCGCATATGAAAAGTTAGTACGACAGATAAACAGCGTGCATGAGAAGTTGATTTTGAAGTTACGCGAATGACTCGGAGGATTGGAATGAATGTTGCACGATGATTTAAGTTAGCAAAGGATTGAGGCGAATTGAGAAAATATATTAGTCGATGACTTAAGATGGACGGATGAACGTTACGTGGGTTTGGTTTGAGGAAATTGATGTTATGAATAAATCGAGGGATAATGATCGAACTTGAATTTGAATGTCGAGAAAATTATTCAATCGGACGATGGCATCATTCGCACGACTCGAAATTGGTTGCAAAGGAAGATCGTCAGGTTACGCATATTATCGATGGTATTGAGGCGTATCAAAGATTGATATGCGATAACTCGGGGGTACTCTGACTCGGCAAATGACGATCGTGCAAGTGTTATTGTTCGATTGGATGCAATACTTAGGATTTTGACCGAGATGAATGTTGGATGAAAATGATTGTGTTTGATGGTTACGCAGAAAACCACAACGTCGATGATCTTGTCTTGCGCGAGCGCAACTCTAGCCTCGCACATGCGTTGCGTCAGATTTAGGGCGATCATTCCGCGTGAGCGTTGACATAGTGATTCATGTCGCGGGAATGATCAAACTCAAAAAATCAGGACGCGGCAACTTTGATTGTCTCGACTTGTCGGTTTGATGCGAAGGAAATTTTGAGAATGTTAGGACTTACGATGGATGAATGAAATAAACTTGAGGATTGAGTAGGTCCAATCCGCGCATCGAGAATGAATTAGTCTAGACGTAAAACAAGAGTTACGTCCCGATGAGGATGATTATCCCGCAGGACCGTGCATGGTGATTCATGGCCACCGTGGAAAATCAGAATCGTGTGAGATCGGGACGCAACATATTGTTAAGCTAGATGACCTTATGATCAATTACGTGAATTGGGATAGATGACTTAGGAAATGTGGAATGTGAAATTTTGGTTAGCAACTAAATTGTGTCATAGCGTGCGTGAATTGAGAAGGATTGATAGGCGAACTATATCGAACGTGTTTGGAGGGATAGACTTTACAAAATGGCTTGATGAACGAGCGATACGTTCTTGTTGAGTATTGGTTGAACGTGAGCTATCGTAGGATGGCTTTGCTGAATGACTCGGACCCCGTACGACGAATGTTGGGATGTGCGTAGGGAATCGATGCTCGATGTTTAGAAATCGGAGTGATGCGAGCTTGGGTAGAAAACCCGTACTATCAACTTGGTTTGACCTTAGGATGGGGCCAGTGTTTATATTGTTGTTTGGGAACTATGATTCCAATGCTGACGAATAACCTTAGCCAAAAGACATAGCCTAGCGGTTATGCAGACGTCCGAGCACGAAGCAATAGGAGTTACGTAGGCACCACTCATGAGTATCGGTTGAAATGCATGTATATCAGGGACGCTTGAATATGTGCACGATCCGACTCGGGTGGTGATGGCGGGATTCGCTATCACGAGGCTTGGTTGAAATGCACGTATTTTGGGGACGCCTAAGATATATGCACGATCCATACTAAGTGATACGTTGAATCAAGTGAGACTTGAAGAACGAAAAAGTATCGAGGATTTTGAGATCGTGAATTTTGAAGAAAGGATTGTGGATAGCACGAGCGTGGCTCAAATTGAAGGAACGCATAGGAGAAATGTGTGCGCGAAACATAGGATGTTGAGTCGAGTGATAAGTCGAGAAGTGTACTCAGTTAGTTTCGAGGACGAAACTTTTTCTGAGTGGTATATGATGTAGTGCCCCGTCCCGCTCAGTCAATCGAAGGAATAGAAACGTCGACGGCGTTCAGACTTAGCCTTGCAACGGCTACTCGGAGACATCGCTCGGTCGAGGCGACCGCTCGCTCAGGTGGGGTAGTTTCGGTGAACTTGTCTCATCTTTGCCTTCACATAATAAATCGTGTTTTCAACTTGCACAAGTAGGCTTAATAATAAAAGAGATGAATCCACATAGCTAAGGGAATAATTCCGACGGGTCAAAATAAGTTAGAACATGGAAAAATGTCCCACGGTCGGCTTAGAGTTGGTGCACGGAGTGCTTTAAAAATGACACTCGATCCTTCGTCTCGTGGCTTGGGAGAAGAAAAGTTGGCTGAGTAGGCAAAGTTATGAACATAGCCTAAGTCATAGGCATCGCCCGAGTAAATACTCGATAAAGCATACACGCTTCCATGATGCAAGGCATGGCATAGCCTTTGCTCGTCCCTTGAGTTAAGTTGTAGACTTGGTGAAGTTAGGCAAAGTGATGGTGGTCGACCTAAGTCATTCCAAGCACGGTCCTACGAGTTCTACGGCTGGGTATGACAACTTAGTCTTACGGTTTCAAGCCCGTCATATAAAGTAAGTCTTGGATGGTGGCGTCGCATAGAGTTCAAGTTGGTTTATGGCACGATGTCACGAACTTAGTGTTTTCAGGCACAGGCCACGGTTGATTCATTGAGTTTGGAAAGTGTTGTGAATAGTTGTTCTTGAGTTGAGTAAAATGATAGGGCAAGAAAGAGGAATGCTCGCGACTACGGGTCATCGAGGCAAGATCTCAGAGGTGAGACGTATTGAACTTGGCCCTGAAAGAGATGATAACACAAGAGGTGGAATGACTGTGTGAGACGTCAGTTGAGTCGAGTCTTGCATGGTCATGGACAACTTGTCGACAAGATAGAGTTTCCTCGAACGGTAGCCCGACGGAAGGGGACCGGTTCTTGAGAAGCAACATTAGCACGTGCTAGATGACCGCACAAGTTAGCGCAGAGGCTTGCCAGCGGGGCTAGCTACCCACCTGGTAAGGGCGGCCGCCTAACAAGCTAAAGGAGTCCAGGATGGCTCTGGGAGTCAGTGACCAAATCATATAGATGAGTCGGCATGGCGGCAATCCGCGTGTGTGCCTTTGGATTGAGTTGAGTTGTTGAATGTGTGTACAGTTGGAATATAATGTTTGGTCCTAAGATGTGGCATCAACATAGGCGACGTGCTTCGGCACGAGATGTGGCGTCGAGTCTAATGTTGTCAGCATATAAGTTGCATAGTTTGGATGTGAGTTGCCCTGAATCTAAGTCAGGAAAGGCCGCAAAGCAAAGTCGGTCGAGTGACACTTAACCCACAAGTCTTGATTGGGTCAGTTGAGGATTTGGTAGCAAAGGGCCGCGAGGCGGCGATATGGTTGAGTCGCACGTAGTTGCGAGGCACGGCACAAAAGATTTATAGCATGGTCGTACGGGAATGGAGCCTCATCGCGTAGTTGCGTCTCTAATTTTGGCCGAAAGACAAGCACGACTTGATAGGTTAACGTTGTTCGAGTCGACATTGTTGTGCAAGCACGGGATGGTCTAAAGACACAAATAGGCAAGGCATCGGTCATAAAGCTGATCCTAAGGTAAGAGTAGAAAGACAATACAAAGGGGACTATGTTGCATAAAGTAAAGTAAACGTGTTGGTTTTGTATGGGTGGGCGAGGAGCTCATTCCACCAGTACAGTTGAGTACTGACACCCACATAGTTTACATGTGCAGGCACAGGTAGAAGCTCGTGGCGCGGAGCTCGCTTGGATGCGTCGAGGCACGGAGTTCCTTGGCAATTCGAAGTGCACGGCCGCATGGAGTAAAGACTTATACGGGACATAATGTGTGGACATCGCCTTCCGAAGCTTCCGCTGGATCGAAAAATGTATTGAGAGATGAGAGAGAGAGCTGAGTGACATTGTAATGTGAGCTTAAGTGAGCATGAGAGACTTATAATCTTGGCCTTGCGCCCCCAATGTAACCTTTGTTCAATATCAATAAAGAGCTTCTTTTGAGTAACTTGTATTTTGTTCTAAAATTCTGCTGCTATAATTCAATGTCTCTGCTTGGGACTTCTGTGCGACGACCCCGTCGCAGCCGTTGAAATCGGCCGTTATGGAACCGCCTTGCACGAGCGCAATCTAGGCTCGTGCGGTATCACGCCTTAGCGAAGACGATCGCTCCTACGGGAGCGGGGCGTGACTGGGACGACTTTCTCCTCCGACGAGGAAGTGACAACTCAATGTGACGCTGCGTCTATCGAAAAGACGCAGAAGTTGCTGGTTGTGAAGGTCAACCAGACTGCCTACGAAGCGATGATCAACTCTGGGGCTACTCGTCGTACTGTGGCCTCTGCCAAGAGCAAGGTCCATTCAGTGTGGACCCCGAAGTCCTCTGCGCAGCCTGTTGTTTCTTCTGACGGGAGGCCAGTATCCATTTCTGCTCCTGTGTAATCCATCACCCTCTCTGCTAAAGCGCAATCCAGAGCTCCTACAGCCTATGCGCATCACACTACTCCTCGTGCCACAGCGCAATCTATAACTTATGCTGCTATGGCAAAGTCCAAGACCCCTCTCCCTCTGGCGAAGTTGGCGATCTCTGTCCCTCCTGCGCAATCTACTACTTCTTCAACCAGAGTGCAACTTAAGCCCTCTGTAGCTAAGGCTTCACTTGCTGCTTCTTCCAGAACACAGGTTGTACCCCCTGCTGGTTCTATGGCCAAGGAGCCATCTGTCATCTCTTCCAGAGTGCAGGTTGTTGCCTCTTCTGTTCCTGTACAATCCACAGGGGGTAGTCTTTTGACTATTCCTCCTCTATCTCAGAACAAACGAAAAGACCCTTTGGTTTTTGTCAATCTTTCGTAGTCCGAAACCTGGAAAACAACAGAGGGAAACGCTCTTTGGCCGACCCTTCTTCACAAATAAAAAAAAAGTTCCTTTGGTCTTTTCTCAGTCTTCTCTGGTTTTTTTCCTCGGAAGATCCATCTGAACATGCCTCGGCACCAAACAGTATAAAAACCCTCTCAAACAAGAGTTCTTCTCTCCCTGCTAAAGGAAAGAATATTGATCAGAGAGGCATTTTGCCTACTCCAGTAGCACACTTCCAAGATCTCCCAACTCTTCGGATATCCCAATCAAAGCAGGGAAAATTGCTAGTGTCCCAGACGGAGTCCCTTGGGGGTAAATTTGCCGATTTACGGACTTATCTCAATAAACGCAAGCAACCAATGCCGAAGGCAAATTTGCTTCAAAAGCAAACTTCCAGGAGGAAAAATCCTGACACCTATGCCAACGAGTTGAGTACTTCTCTGTATACTCACGGGACAAAGCATCTGAAGAATCGAAATCATGTTCCGAATGTCGTCAAAGATCTTCGGGAACACCTCAAGCAGAAGCGGAACAACACCTCAACACCTCCAATCCAACCATTGGATTACCATTGTAATTACAAGGTGGTTATCAAGTGTTGTTGCCAGATGACAAAACGATCTGTCTTCTATCATTTAACTTCTGAACCATTGTCAGAAGACGAAGACAAGGTGCTCTATGCCTTTGTAAATATGGCTTCCCGAGACACTGGGGGTAGGAAGTGTTCAAAGCATGGCAAACCCCACAAACCCAGTCAACGATATCTAGATTTACTCTATGAATCTTCTGAAGGGGTATTCCGACACACCCGATCCCGAAGTCGAGACACAGTCGGTCATAGAAATCTTCTCCAAGATCCTTCTGGTCACTTTTTCATTTCTTACTCAGGGGATGATTCTTTCTCTGATTATGATGCATATAGCGAAAGCTCTGAACAGACAGTATTGTCACTACCACATTTCTAGTGTGAGGGTATTTTTGTCATTTTTGGGGTAAATAAAATTTATTAGTATTAATTAGAAATTATGGGAATTTTTAGAAATTATTTTGGATTTATTTGGACTAGTTTGATTTTTGGCCAGCTTTGACTCATGTAGACCAACCTAGGAACTAACCATGGTTAGTTGGGCTTGGTTAGGTCAAGTGACCCTAGTCTAACCTAGTGTGACTCAAGTTAGTGGTTAGTGATTCATAGAACTAGAATTAGAAATTTAGAAATCATTTGATTTGGTGAATGGCTTGTGGTTTCACAAGTCATTATGTGACTTAGCTAGATTGGACTCAAACCTAGCTCAACCCTAACCCAAAGTCAAGTGGTCAGCCATCCCTAACTGAACCTAGGGATTCCTCCCCCATTATAAATATCCTCCTAGTTTTTAGGGCTAGCCTCCCTACTTAGAAGAATAGCTCAAGGTTGGAAAGAGGTGAGTTCTTGCATAGAAAAATCTATTATAATTCCAATATAGGTCCTAAATTCCTCAAACTTGTTGCAACAGTTCCTAATGATGATTTTCTTGCTGTTGTGAATGTTTGGTTCAGTTTGGAGTTAATTTGGAGGATTTGGGATACCAAGTGAGGAGCTCACAAGAGGTTTATTTTCATTTATCTTCCCATAGAGGTATATCTCCCTTTTCTCCATTAAATCTTCTGTAGTCTTCATGAATAGGAACCCTAAGTGATCCTCCTAAGGTCAGGAATGATTCGTGTCCAGTATCGACTGATTCGTGTCCATTCTGGACACGTATCAGTATCCTGGACAGAGTGTTCGATCTAATGCCACAGAGGGCAAGTCGACCATTTTAAACCATTCCTTTTGAATAGGAAATAGTATTTAGGTCTAGCCTAGTGGTTCGTGTCCTTGTATCCTAGTTTTAGTGTCGTCCTGTGTCGTTTTCCTGCTGTGGACACGCGCGTGCACACGGCCGCACGCTGCTACAGGCATTCCCTGCTACACGGGGTCTGTAGCGGACACGACACGTGGCTTTTTGACACGAAACTTGACACGAAGCAAGGGGCGGTGTCTGTCATGACACACCCCAAGCCTTGTGTCGGTTAGTGTCGTGTCGAGCATGAAAACTCGTGTGCACGGGAAATGCCCAGTCTGTGCACTGTGAGTTTTCCTCACTGACACGGATCTCGTGTCCAACCTAGACACTTCGTGGACACTGGGCAGTGGGCCCATGGGGTAGCCCTATAGGTGGGCTACCCATGTGTGTGTCACCACGAAGACCATTCGTGTCTTGTGTCGTGCACACGACACAAGTACACTTGTGCACGAGACAGTGCACTGTTAGTGCACTGTATGTGTTTCTCTTTATGCTTTGTGCTGTGGACACGCCGTGTCGGCTTGTGGGTGACACGAAATGGCATGTGGGGTTGTGCACGAGGGGTGTTGCATTAATTCTAATCTTTTGGTTCATGATTCCTTAGTTGCAATTAATTTCACATTGTTGAATAATGTTCTGATACTTAACATCCCCTGTCATTTTCCAGTTAAACCACATTGCAAATGATTGTTAACCCTGCTTTGATATGTTAATTACTGGGTAGGACCAAATTTCATTCTTCCTACTCTTGTCCTGCCATGGTCACACTTGGTGTTAAATTAATGAACTGAAAATAGGGTATGCATCATGAACTGTTTTGAGTTATCCATGGAATGTTCATTAAGGAACTGAATCTATTAGTCACTGTTGATAATTCTTCAAATTGTTTTTTATCTTAACTAAGTATCTGAGATGATTGCCATGTGAAGTTCTTCATTATTCATTACTGTCAACCTTCATTCCAGTATTCCTCTTGATTTTGTGCCATATGAACTGTTGGGTTGTTCTTCAGATGAGTTAAGTTTCAGTCCTTGATTTTAAACCTGAGGATTGGTTTACACATTCTTCTTTTCTGTTTTCCTGTACATGTTGGCATACACATTCTTGACATTTAGTTATACTTGATAGCTCACCACACACCCTAGTTTACATGTTTCTTCACCAGGTAAATTCCTGCTGTGTACATTGACACATTTCACTATTTTCCTGTGACACACTTCACACTAACTTCTTGAACACAGGCCACTCTGGTACTATACATTGTTTCCTGTACATTATCTAGATCATATGCTAAACACTGTTATGGAAATTCCTGAACACAGCCACCGCTTCACTGTTTTGGATTTCCAAATTTATTTCCTGCATACTTGTTTCCCTGCACACTGTTTGGATGGCCTGCAACTTTGTCACACACACACACAAGACACTAATTGTCACTGTTTTACATCACCTCATGTTCTGTGCTTTCTTTTGCTGCCCTTCACTTCACTGTTAGCATTTTCCTGAGCACACAAGTGCACACACATCACCTTATAACAGTTCATTGACACACTCTGGCATTGTCCAGTTCACACTCACACATGCTTTCTCCTTATAAGTTTTCATGTGAATATCATATGCCTATGTGTATATGTGTAGTGTAGATATATATGTGTGGGAATATATCAATGTGTGTATGCAATGGGGTTAACCAATAATGTTTAGTGTTAGTTTATATTGTATCTATATATCTTGTGTATGTGTTAGGTATTGGATACTTGAATGTGTGTGTTAGCCAAATAGACTTGTGTAGCCCTGTAGACTTAGAATAGATTAGTTTGACTCAAGTTTGATTAGGTTGACCTAGTTTGACTCTAGGGTTGACCAGAGTTGACCAAGAGTTGACTTTGGTCTAGATTGACTTAGAATCATATAGAATGCATAGTAGGACTCCATTTTGATATTCTGGACTTGTTGTGACTTGTGCTGTTCTGATTAGGAGCCAGACACCACTCCTTGGACAGTACGTTTTATACCGGACACTCAGTTACAGGCGAGTACATTCTCTGATCATTTCATATCCTGCTTAGAATTATTACCTGCAGTAGATTACTTTACTTGTACTGTCACGTTGGTCACACGGATTGGTACTATATGGATCTCTACATGCGATGTTATCCCCCTCGGAAGCATCGGGTACATTGTGCTTGTGCGTTTCACTTACATCGTGTACTCCTGTGCTTTCATTACATGTGCACTCCTGTGAATCTTGTACTCTCATGTTCACAGAGCCCCCATGTATACTATCATGTGCACCCTATATGGGCCCCCATGTGATATCCTGTGCAATAACATAACCTGTTTAGATCTTTGTGTATTGATTGGGGATACGGAGGAGTGCTAGTAGTCGTGTGAACATTTCCATTGTAGTGTAGTTTCCTGTGCAACCTCGACATCCTGTGCAAATCTGTCCTGTTCACATGTGCTATCTCGTACTCTGATTCACTAGTCACTGCTAGTCTCTATGTATAGTAGATATTTACATTACAGTTCTTTTCCTGTTTACATACAACATTTCTTTCAGTACTTGTATCTTACTTTACTGCATGTTTATATTTTCTAACCTGCTATGAATTGTTGAGATGTACTGTGCTCGCTCCTGTCCTGACTGGACCTGTTGAAAATATTACAGAGGACGAGGAGGAGGCTTGCCTGGACACCTATTACGGGGCAGCCCTTGATGACACCTGTGAGCTGGACCCTCTGGAGGATCCAGCAGTAGCTGAGGACCTTCCCCCGACTGTTTAGACTAGTTTAGATAGTTTATTATCTTTTGTAGTCTGGAGGCTTGTTTAGTTAGACTCTTATTCTGGAGATCAGTTTTGTATATATTCTTTTATCTGAGACTTGTACTGCTGGGATTATCTTAGACTATGGTTTTATCTATTTCATTTCCTTGAGTTCTATTCATTCGTGCTATATCTTCCTTAGTTGTGATTGAGTTTCTATTGCTATGTCACCCCCATTCGGGGAGTATAAATTGTTTAGATATTTACATTGCTAGATGTTGTGACCTAGGACAGCGTTCTACCGCCGACACTGCGGCGTAGGCTGGACGTATTCACGTCTCGTGCCCTTACTCTAGGGTGCGGGTCGTGATACGTATCTTCTACTGTACCTAGAGAAGTGTCGGCCTATGTTGTTATTGAAGATCCAGATGCGTCTAGTTCAGCAAGTCAAGAGCAACGACTAGCCGTACTGGAAGATAAATTGAAGACCATGGCTGAAATGATCACAAGTATACATACTGTTATCATAGCTCAACATACAGTATCACCGACTACACGTGATGTAAATCCTGAGATTATAGCATCATCGGTGCCTGTTAGTGCAGGTCTGGGGTACCATCTCCTCCAGTAGCCTCAATACCTATTCAAGTTACACCCAGTCATTCAGGGGCTGGGGGTAGTGCTTACCATGTTATTCCTCCTCCTAACCCGGTAAGCCAGCCTATTACTTCTCCATCCTCAGGAGATGCCAATGAGGCTATAAAACTACTACGTAATCAGTTCGAGGCCTTCAAAGAGAAAGACGGTCTACAGAGGCTGGGGATCAAACAATCTTATCCAGTAGAATGGAAGGAAGTCCCGTTCCCTCCAAAGTACAAGATTCCTACAATCACGTTGTTTGACGGCAGCACTTCTCCGTGTCAGTTCATTAACCATTTCGAGGTAATGACTGTCCAGCTCCAGCCAAGTGATGCTCTTTTTACCAGAGTCTTCATCGGCTGCTTAGCCGGCACAGCTTATGATTGGTACCGTAGCCTGCTTGACGGCTCTATCACTTCCTTTGCTGGGCTCAAGCAGATGTTCCTGGAACGATTCTGCGAGGGTATCAACGATATGACTATATTCGTCCTCAATAAGATCAAGCAAAGACATAATGAAACTACTGAGAGTTTTATTGAACGATTCCGCCGAGAAGCACTGAAAAAGCCTCCCAGAATTCCATCTGTTGTAACGATAGACATTTGTAAGTCAAACTTGTTGCCTATCATCAGCATATGGACGGGGTCAACACAGTTCCAGGACTGGCCATCATTCATCGTCAATGCTAAAGCAGCTGAAGTTAGCGCTGAGAAGTTCAAACAGTTGGGGGTACACATGTCTAACCCTGATCGAGATGAGCCTTCTGCATCCGATAGCGATAATCGCCAGAATAACCGCAAGGACAAAGAAACCTTGAACATCAACCTCAAGAGCAAGGAATCTTTAGCCGTTAACGTGGCTCAACCCACGTCTACCTCTGCTCCTTCTGCACCTCCACCAAAAGAACCTCGCCCAAAAGTAGAGTATTCCTTTGATAAAAATGATACAGCGAGCATCTTCGACTGTTTGTTTAAAAGCAATAAAGTGCAACTCCCTGACCCGAAGAAGCCTGACGAAGTCGGTAAGACTGACCACCCTAAGTATTGTAATTATCGCAGGTTCATAAGGCATCCTACTCGGACATGCTATGTGCCCAAAGGCAAAATTCAAGAGTTGGTCAATGCCGGTGTCATCACTCTCCAATAGGATGAAAAGACTGTTACGGCCAATATGATTTCTGTACAGTTCGATGACTTTCTGCCACAAGTGGTGCAGAGTGGCATCATCCCCATTTCCAGGGCCACTCTGGAGATTAAAAATCCTCTTTCTCCACGAAGTGAAGGTCTTGTCCCTTTATCCCTTGATAATGGCAAAATCATGTGGATTCATCCTGATCTTATTTCAGATTTCAAAGTTCCTTCTTCCTCCAAGCAGAAAGGACGCTCCAAGGGTAAGACAAAGAGCTACAATATGGTGTCTTTTGACCCCATAATTGAAGAAAAGATCCTATTGGGCACCAGATCAGGGAAAACCTATCAACCGGAGCATCCCAAAATTCAGGAGGATCCTGTTTCGTCTTCCGAGGCTGTTCCAGTGCAGCCTGTCTATACAGAGAGCATCCTTTCTACATCATTACTGGTTGTGGAACCAACTCTTCCTAAACCGGCAGCAGCCGACAAAGGCAAATAACAAGTCCGCTTCGACAAAGTTTTGAAGAAGTCTTCCCCCTCTGGACTTGAAAAGCCATATAACTTTGACATATTAGCTCAATTAGCCAACACACCAGCCAGGCTATCCATCTTCGAGCTCTTATGCCTCTCTAAAGAGACTCGAAAAACACTGAGTGAGGCTTTGATGCAGGCAGAAACTTGCCTAACGCTTCTCAAGAAACCTGAGTCAGAACCTGTCTCTTTTCTCCACTGTCACAGTATGCTGGAATTAATTCCAAATATCACCTTCACATAAGATGACATGTTGATGGAAGACAATCGACATGACCGTCCTCTCTACTTTACAGGATATGTCGACACCATGAAGGTCGATCGTATTTTGATAGATCCATGGTCAGCACTCAGCATCATGCCTAAGACGATGTTGGATGCTCTGAAGATTCCAGTGCATAGCCTCTCCGGCACTATCACCACCATCCTGGGATTCAACCAGGAAAGAAGTGAACCTTTAGGCAAGATATGCTTAAAGCTCCAAATTGGCAATCTTCGTACGAAGGTGACCTTCTACATTATAGACAAATATGGTTGTTCTTACAATGCTCTTCTGGGGAGACCATTCCTTCATGAACACAACATTGTTCCTTCTACTCTCCATCAATGCTTCAAATACGTTGATGACAAAGGAGAGGTCCAAAAAGAAGTTGCAGATCTCTACCCTTTCAAAGGTGTTGAAGCATATTGCAATGATGCTCGCATGTACCAAGAAGAGGTTATGAAGGTAGTATTGGCCATGGACGGTGAGGAAGAATAAGAAGCAGTGTCCAATGACACTCTCATCATACCTGTCAAAGGGCGTGTCTCTTATCCTCAATCCTCCAAACCACTGGCTATTCATCTGCCAGTCCAGAAGCAATCAACTGGTGATAAACAAGATAAAAGGGAGCTCACCTCTTCTGAGCCACTGGTTATCAATCTCCGTCGTAACAAATATAAAAGGGAGCTCACCTCTTCTGAGCCACTGGTTATCGACCTTCGTGATAATAAAGATAAAAAAGAGCTCACCTCTTCTGAGCCGCTTGTTATTGACCTTCGTCGCAATAAGCCTAAACCTTCCTGCTCTTCTTTTCCTTCTCTTGTAATCGATCTGACCAAGCCAGCTAAGGCAAAAGGTCCTATTGAAAATGTGGATGTACAAATCAATGAAAAATTATCTACTTTCCAGTATACTGATGTCATTTATCATGCTAAATGCTATTTGGATATGTTAGATAGCTTTCCGTCATTTACGATAGAAGTCGTGCAATCCCTTCAGACAGAAGTATTATTTGAACATCCAGATGACTCATATTTTGTCGTCCCTTCTCGAAAGAGAGGTGAGAGTCCAATACTTTTTAGTAAAGGGCCAGAACAAAAATTATGTTATACGGATGATAGCAAAAACAACGATATGGGACGTCTCCAACTTCGTCGTTATAGTCAACAATCAAAAGACATCATCTGAAAGATGGGTTATGACTTCAAGAAGGGCCTCAATTATGGTAAGGGTCGACGAACTCCTATCCGTACAGTTGTTTCGAAAGAAAAATCAGAAATGTACTACAGCAGGACGAAAAGAGGCCTTGGATATACTTTACCTCCGGTTTTATCTCCAAAAGTCTCTGAATCCGATAATGAGGAGCGCTCTAACTCTTCTGATTCCAGATCATGGAATTCTGACACCAGCATCGACCAAGTTCATCGATTGATCGTATCTTCTAACATGGTCTCCGCTGAACTCCCAGAAGGCTATGATGAGGATATCGAAGAAAATCCTGAAACAGATCCTTGGGCTCAACGAATGGATACCCAATGGGAACTCCGATTCGAACAACGAGAACCTCCTACCGAAGATCAATTGGTTCAAATTAACGTAGAAGAAAATGGGTCACCTCGTCTAATATTCATCAGCAAGAACCTCCCAGAGGCAGATAGGCAAGAATTAATTCTTCTTATTCGAGAATACATTGATGTCTGTGCTTGGAATTATAAAGACATGCCAGGTTTAGATCCCAAAGTTGCTACTCATAAACTGAATATTTTGCCCAATGCAAAGCCAGTCAAACAGCAGCAAAGGCGGTTCAAGCCAGAAATGATAAACGCAATTGATGATGAAGTCAAAAAGCTCATAGCTTGTGGCTTTATTCGAGAAGAACAACATCCAGATTGGGTAGCCAATGTCGTCCCAGTCTTGAAAAAACTGGCAAAGTTTGAGTTTGCATCGACTTTCGGGATCTTAATAAAGCTTGTCCAAAGGATGAGTTTTCTCTCCCTATTAGAGATGTCATGATCGACAACACTTGTGGGTTTGAAAGAATATCCTTCATGGATGGATTCTCTGGATACAATCAGATTCGGATGAACCCTAAAGATGAAAAACATACTTCTTTCCGCACCCCTCGCGGAGTTTATTGCTACACTGTGATGCCATTTGGTCTCAAGAACGCTGGTGCAACTTACCAACGAGCTATGAGTACCATTTTTCGAGATCATCTACGCAAGACTGTCGAATGCTATGTTGACGATATTGCTGTCAAGAATCGTCTAAAGGAAGATTACATCCAAGATCTATGAACTATCTTCAAACTAATGCACCAACATCAGTTAAAAATGAATCCCACCAAGTCATTCTTGGGTATCTCTAGTGGTAAATTTTTCGGCTTCGTCATTACCTCTAAAGGTATACACGTGGATCCTGAGAAGATCAAAGCCATTCAAGAGATACATCCTCCACATAATTTAAAAGAGCTACAAGGATTCCAAGGTCGACTTACATACATCAGGAGGTTCATTTCAAATCTGTCTGGATGCTGCAGACCATTTACTCAGTTAATAAAAAAGGGTGTATCTTTCGTTTGGATCAAAGAATGTCAACGAGCATTCGATGATATAAAGCGGTATCTGATGAACCCACCAGTTTTAGTGCCACCAATCTCAGGCATACCATTCTTAATATATGTCCGTGCTATGGATGATTCGTTGGGTGCTTTACTTGCCCAGAAGAACAAAGAAGGCCATGAACAAGCTATCTACTATCTTAGTCATTTCGGTGCTGAACACCGTTATAGTCCGGTTGAGAAAGAATGCCTAGCTCTTATGTTCACTGTTCAAAAGACTCGGCATTATATTATTGGCCAAATCATTCACGCCATTTTCCGAGTTAATCCTCTTCGGGTACTGATGAAGAAGCCCAGCACACTCAATTCTCGACTGGCTACATGGGCCATTCTACTAGCCCAATACGACATGGTTTATGTTCTACAAAAGTCTGTTAAAGGTCAAGCACTGGCTGAATTTTTATTAGTTGATCCTGTTCCGGAGACATCTAAGCTTTATGACAAAATTCCAGATGAAACATTGGAATCAAACATGATCTCGGAAGAATTTTCTACCTGGCGTCTGTTCTTCGACGGAGCATCCCGGATCAGACCAAATGAGACCATTATCGTAGGAGTTGGAATTGTTCTAGTCTCTCCAGAAAGATTAGCTATCCAAAGATCTTATTCTTTAGATCAGCCATGCTCTAACAATGTGGCTGAATACAATGCCTTGCTCATTGGACTCCAATTAGCGAAACAGTTGGAAGTCGAATATCTTGAAGTCTATGGCAATTCTAAACTGGTTGTCAATCAGGTTAGAGGAACATACGAAGTTCGCCATCAAGATCTAGTGCCCTATCATGAAGCAGCGATTTACATGGCTACATCATTCAAGGCTTTCTTTATTGAATATGTCCGACGAGCTTGTAATACTGAGGCAGATGCTTTAGCTAATCTCGCAGCAGTCTTAGCAACTCCCGTTAAGAGACAATAAGTGGTTGTTGTTTCCAACAGAGAATTGTTTTGCATTGAAAACAATCGTAACATTGAGTTCAGTAACTTCGCCGAAGTCAATATTATCAATGAAGATTGGAGAGTTCCTTTCATTGACTTCGTAGTTCATGACATACATCCTGAAGATCCTAAGGAGACTACGAGTATTCGCCGACGATCTCTTCGATTCTACTACAATCAGACCACTAAAACTCTCTATCGACGGACTTATGACGGTCTGCTCTTGCGCTATCTTGCTGGTGATGAAGCAAAACAGGTATTGCGTGAAGCTCATGATGGTGTCTGTGGAGCACATCAACCCGACCCTAAGCTGCAAGATCGTATCCGATGAATGGGTTACTACTGGCCCTCTATGGTGTATGATGCCATCGAATATGCAAGAAAATATCGAGCCTGTCAAGTCCATACAGATTTTATCCATCAACCATCGGAATTCCTTCATCCGACTGCTGCTTCCTGGCCTTTTGAAGCTTGGGGTATGGATATTATAGGTCCTATCAATCCTCCTTCTAAGGGACATCGGTTTATACTAGCAATAACTGATTATTTTTCCAAGTGGGCCGAAGCTATACCTTTAGCTGAAGTCAAAACCAGTAGCGTCATCAACTTCGTCAAACACCACGTTATTTATAGGTTTGGTGTACCTCGACGAATCAGTCACGACAATGGACCTCAGTTCATCAGTCAAAAGTTCACAAAGTTCTGTGACGATCATCGGATTGACAATGTCGCCTCTACTGCTTACAACCCTGCTGCTAATGGCTTGGCTGAAGCCTTCAACAAGACTATTATCAAGATCCTTAAGAATTTTGTGTCTACTAACAAACAAAATTGGAGTGAAAAGCTTGAAGAATGTCTATGGGCCTACCGTACTACGGTCTGTAACCCCACAGGCTGTACACCTTTCTCTCTGGTTTATGGTTGTGAAGCAGTTCTACCTCTGGAAAATTTTGCCCTTAAGAATTGCCATCGCTAACGAACTTACTACAGAGAACAATGATCTTCTTCGACTTCAAGAATTGGAGGCACTCGACGAGAAGCAGCTATTGGCTCAACAACATATTGAATTATATCAAGCCCGCATCTCGAAGACTTTTAACCGTAAAGTTAAAATTAGAGCCTTTCAGAAAGGAGAACTCGTTCTATCAGTCAGACATCCCATGACTATAACTCACATGAGCAAAGACAAGTTCGATGCGAAATGGGAAGGGCCTTATATCGTGAGTAAAGTCTTCTCAAATGGAGACTATCAACTCATAGAGCTGGATGGTCGAGTTGCGATGATGCCTATCAATGGCAAATTCCTTAAAAAGTACTATGTATGAATGTAAAAAGGATTTCTTGTAAATATGACAAGACAGGTCATAAATAAAATTTGATTTTATTTTATCATAAACGATGTTACATGATATCAAGGACGAGAATCACTATCGTCCCTTTTAAAGACAGGACGAGGACCGTTGCCGTCCTTTTCAAAAATATAGTCGGCAAAAGAGCCGAAGACATCCTTGCTCGATTTCTCTAGAAAGGCGCAAGCGGCCATCCTCATAGCCTCCTCTTCTTCAGCCTTCCCTGGCTCAACTAGGAAGTCCAAGATATCCTGTGGCGGCTTGGGTGCAGATGAACCTTCCCCCGCCTCCGTCTGCTTTGGCTGGGTTGTCTCGGCTGGACGTTCGTTTGCGACTTCTTCGACCTTTGGGATGATCTCATCCTTCTTGGATGCATCTCCAGACGATATTTTGTGTTAAAATTGAAACTGATCATTCCATCTAAATTTCTGTTCTACTTATAGACAGAGATTCTTGAGACATTCGATTACGCGAACCGAAGCGACGTACTCTTCACAACATTCATTCCATTCATCTGACGGTTCATCCGTTCATTCTATTTATTTCGATGGTTCATCCGTTCATTCCATTCATCTGACGGTTCATTCGTTCATTCCATTCATCCGACGGTTCACCCGTTCACCCATTCACTCCATCCAATTGACGGTTCATCCGTTCATCCCGACGATTCATTTTGTTCATACATTCTGACGACTCATCCGTTCATCTATATCAGCAACTTGTTACGTATTTATTACCTCTGATTAAGTTGTCTACCGAAATAATGATATTTCAAAAAAAATATATTCTGCCATGTCCATATTACCTCTGAGTAGATATAAGGAATATAATTATTTTTTAAATCATAAAATATATCATGTCCTGAATCTCCGAATATATTTTCTATCGCTATTATTTATATCCGTAACAGGATGTGCAATAAATAATCGAGCCAAAAAATAATATCTTTTTATTGATTCATTAACAAAAGTGAAAATATTATTTAAAGACATATTACAAGGAAGAAAGTACAAAAGGTTTTCTTTCACTCAGTCGGTGGGGTCATAAGATCAGTAATCTGTTGCTGCAGAATTTGAAGCCGTTCATCACGAGAATCCAGCACTCGTCTCCTAGCCTCTGCCATTCCAGATTCAGCATCGAATGTTGGCAAGGTCACTAGTCGGCGAGCGATTTCATCCTGATGGAACTTGACAAACTCATTCTTCTCATGGGTCAGAACATCCAGTTGCTGAACTGCGGCTTGATGCTGTATGGTCTCTTCTTCAAGAGCAAGTTGAACGACTCTCAACTCCTCTTGAAGTCGAGCAAATTCTGCCTTCAGATCCGCAACCTTCTTCTCTTTCTCTCCAGCAGTAGACGCTACTATATCCATCTGAGAATCAAAATCTGAAGATTTTGTGGCAAATGTGTCCAAAATTTTCTTAAAATTAGCTCTCGAGACCTCAGCTTCTCGAGTCATTCTTTCAAACTCGGCATTCACGAGTGGCTCTACCTCCCCTCGGTTAAGATCTTTGAAAATCTTGATTGATTCCTCCAGCTCATCCAGCACATATTCAAGATAAGTAGCCTGAGCTTCATTACCTTGATCTCGGATGCCGCCGATCAGATAAGAAGTTGGACTTCTGACAGTGATGAAACCAACATTTTCTTTCTCCATTACCCTTTGTACCAAAGGTCCCAAGTAACTGAAGAAGAAGTTGGTGAAGGAACCAACTACAAATTTGTTGGTAGCTACTGCACTAGGTGTAGCAGCTACTCCTACAGAAGCTTCAGCATCGGATGTTTGTGAAGGCAAGAGTTCGGCATCTTGAACATGGGCTGTAGCTTCTTTTGACAGGAGAGCCATAGTAGAGCTAGTTGCCCCTCCCGGATGTTCCTCTGCGAAATCAAATAAACATCATCAGTTTGCTGTCACTAAGGACTATTAAAAGAGATCAAAATGAGGGCAAGCTTACCAAAGCTGGGTTTAATGACAACATTGTCTTGTAGTGAAATAGGTTGCAGCCTCGCGGAAGTAGTTTCAGACATTACTGTCTAACTACTTTCCGCTTCGGAGCCGCCTGATAGATGACGGCTGCCGCTGGCTATAGCCTCTGTCTGCACCATGTCAGTGCATACCGGAAGGATTGGAGAAGGTTGAATTTCTGCATTAATAAAAGTTAAAATATCAGTCATCTGATCTATAAATGAAGATTATCAAAATCAGTCAATACCTCTTTGATCAGTGACAATAGCTTCCTCCGGTGCTACTTCATTAGCAGCACTCTTTTCCTGGGATGCATGGACAGCAGCATCCTCTTCTGGAATTAGATTGTCATTAACATCCTCCACCGATGTTTCCTCGTCATCTGCTCCCTCTTCTTGTGCTTCCTCATCATTACTTGCATCGACTGGATCTATGTCATAAAAGCCGAAGTCACATCCATCTAGAGCTTCGATCATCAGTCGATCTTCTTTAGCACGACGCGATCTTGGTGTAGCTGGAAGATGAGCAGCTTCCATTGCAAGTGTGGGAGATGGCAATATTTAGAGAGATGATTCCGACTCAATGATTGGGGTCGGAGTGGCAGTCGCTTCTCTTGCTTCTGTAGCCTCATCTTTTGTCTCTGCGGTCCCTTCTCTTGTGTCTGCGACCTTGTCCCTTATCTCTGTACGGGTAGATCCTTCTTATGTATCTGTCACCTGCCTAGGATCAGGAGCAGGTGTAGGAGAAGGCATCATAACCCCGGCAGCAGCACTTATCAGGGCCGATGTATGGATGGGTTTTGAATGAGTGGTTATATTCTTTCTGAAAGATATTTTCTTCCTGCGTAGAGGTTCTTCGGGACTCTCTACGTCTGCAACGTGGGTTTGTCTTTGGATGGAAGTTGGGTTCGTCGCCTCTTCTCTGTGAGCGGAATCTGCCTGTTGCCGAGACTGCGATCGAGTAGTGACTCTTTCCGAAGAGTCTATAGCGGTCTTCTTCTTAGAGACAGAAGAAGATGGTTCTTCTGCATTCCTCTTCTTCTCTTTGATCGGAGATCTTGTAACTTTCAAAGAAATATGCAGCGGTTCATAGACTTCTTCAGGGAAATTAGATTCCCTCGAAGCTTCTAGAGGTGCATCAGCAGGCTCGTGTTCTTCATCATTTCCAGGAGGCAACAAGACAGGTGCTCCTTTTCTAAATCGTGTCACCGTCGCAAAGCTGTCTGTTAAATTAAAATTCTCAGTAAAAGTATTTACTGACGTATAGAAGATTGAATAAGTGTACAGCATACGCGGGCCACGGTCGTTCCTTGTAGGCATCGAGAACGTTGTCTTTGTGTCACGGGCGTTGTAATAAGCCCAAGCCTGGGCTCCATCAATCAAATAACCTTTTCCCTGTATGCATGTTATGGCATTACCTATATGGAATTGGTCATAGCCGAATTGATGTGCAAAACGACTTGGGAGATAGGGTTCAAGATAACACTCATCTTTGAACCGGTATGCTAGATGTGATAGCCGAATCGTTCTCAGCCAGTCGAAGGTGGTACGGCCCAAGGGTGGCACTCTCACTGAGTCGATCATATTTTCGGTACATATTCGTAACTGGCTGGAGGTGGAACACAGTAGAAGTTCCATCCTTTGCCCAGATTCAAGATTCGTCGGCAGTCTTTCAAAGTGGTATAGATCCACTTTCATCCAGAGTATCTTTTTAAGAAACTGCCGCTCACTGCCCCCATAGCAGGTTTCATTAGAGAAGGATGGTGTAGAAGCAGCCATCCAAAAAAATATGTATACGGCAGTTCCAGTTGAGGGAAATGTCCATTCTCGCATTTTCCTCGAATCATTGAATCAACGAAGAGACGGAGGTCGGCGTTCATCCTGCATGTCATGGCTGATAACAAATCCATCCGGTAGCCGAAGACTAGACGCACGACAGCAAACAAAATACCGCAATAGAAGCGGTCAACTGCACTGGCCCCAGAAACGATATATCGTCGAAGCCAGTAAGTAAGAAAACCTGTCAGTTGGGCTTCTTTTGACATGGGCCTATAATCCATCCTCATAAAGCTCTCGACGATGTCTCCTTTCTTGAAAGGAGGATACTGAAGATCATCGTCGATCTTGATGTCCATCTCGTTGTGCGTCTCCATCAACTCTATTACCTCGCTATTGCTAAGCGGTTTGAAGAAGTTGGGATTGCAGTTCTCATGTTCTTTGGTCTTCTTCTCAATAATATGGTTAAGGAAAAGATAAGGTGACCACTTGGTCGAATAGCAAGTGCCGGCTGTGCCACTCTTATAGTATAGAGAACAAATCTTGTAATGACATAGTAGCTCTTCAAAAACATCTACCATGCTGGCATTTTCCCTACGTAGCCTGTCCAACTCATCATTTGTCGGGACAAACTTTTTATAGGGGATATCCCTCATCGGCATATTAGAGATGTATTTCATCTCATGCAAGGCTAATCCAATTTCCTCGTACAGCATCATGAAGGTCCCAGTCCTGTAATTATATCTCTCCGCCAACGCAAGAAATAAATATGGATTAGGGGGGAAGCCATAGACAGTGGCGTACACTGCCTGATACAGATCAATTTCTTTGAACTGATCTTCAAATTGGACCAATATCCAATTGGCCACACAGATCCACCTTTTATTGTCCGGTTTCACAAGACCTGTCAACCGTAGATCTTGGTCCGGATATCTTCCTTCCACCTTTGTAAACTCATTTGCGAATATGGGGGTCCTTACTGACAGCAGCAGAGAAGAATCCTTCGGCGGGATGTAACCGGGTTTTAGTCCTCTGAGTAGGGAGCTATGTCGCTCAGAAGAACTGTAGAATACATCGTTATGGTCTGGCCCTTTCTTAACACAGACGATACCCACGCGAGCCTGTTACAGCGGAGTTATGTCCCATTCCATCCTTCGGGGATAGCTCGCAAAAGCGTATCTGGACAGAGGAAGACATCTGGAGATCTCTGTCAGATATATCATTTTTTTGCCCCTTCAGAAGATTCTCTGTTCCATACGAGGCCTCGGCTGTGAATTCTTGTCAAAAGTCTCACCAAACAAAAACAGAGGTTTCTTGTGGGTGACAGTATCAGCAGTCTGAAGAGGTTGCCTGTTCATCAGACACAATAAGGTATCATTATCTTGCGCAATCAGGACAGCCTGCCGAGATGACGGTAAAGCATATTGAGGAAAAGAGACATGTGAGATCTTCCTTGAATTCTGATTCAGACAGAGATCCTGCAAGAACCTCGTAGTTTGGATCTTCTCTAAGGTTAACTGCATCGATGAAGATATAAAAAATCAGTACGTGCAAAAGAAATTAAAAAATTCTTTACAGTTCATTAAATTGCGCTGTGTGAAACAATCTATCCAATTGCGCCAGCACAGCCTACTTGCGCAAGACATCAGATTGCGCTAGCACAGCCGACTTGCACAAAACATCAGTTTACGGATCGATGCACAAATCAACAGATTGTGCTGAACACTCTGTCAGCGCTCTCCAACCGATTGCACAAAGATACAGTTTTCATAAAAATGAAAACTGTTGTACATGCAGCCGAAACCCTGAACTGGGTGGCGCAAGTGGTTGAAAATACCATCAATCTCCAAAATGAGAGAGGCATGAAGGTTTCAAAACATCAAAAACCTTAAAAAGGGGTTTCGGTCATAGTTCATCATTCACCTTGAAGAGCTGGGTGGCCCGTCTCGTGACGAGATACTCGCGGTACAACACGAGTCGAAGGTTCGACAGGAGCCTTTTCTTCTCAGTGGCCGGTCGCTTGGGCGCCATTGGTGTCGACGACGAGAGAAGGAAGAAGAAGTCGGAGTAGGAGAGGAGCTTTTCTCCCTTGAGGATTCGACAGCAAGTAAAGCTTAAAGGGATGAAAGGCAAAACTATTTATAGTTTCTCACAGAAACCTAACAGTCACCTCCGATTGCGCCGAGAAAGTCGGAGCTAATTCCTCCAAACGTGCAGCCAAAGTGCAACTTGATTTCAAATTTAAAATTCAAAGTATTTCGAAACTTAGAATATTTTCAAAATTTTGAAAACTTTGAAGCGGGTCTTGTAAGTCCTAAAAATCAAGTTGCACCCATCAAATAAAGCACATAAGTCTAAATTGTGCAACCATCAATGAACCGCGCTAACATGAACAGCGCTATAAATCAACCGTGCTAGGCTGAACTGTGCCAATGCCCGAGCGCGCTATGCTGACGTGGCAACGCCATCATTACCTGACAAGAAGATCAAATCGTCTGACAGCCTGACAGCCCAAAAAGCGAGGAGTCTGTTCGTTTCTCGTACCGCGCCGCCTTCTAGGACAGCTGTCCAAATCCTAGCACGGTCCAGTTGCCAAAGCCTAGCGCGGTCCAGCTGTCCAAACCCAGCGCAAACCATTGACCAGAGCTAAGCGCAGTCTGAAGCTAGCGCTATTCGGTTAGCGCGATCCATCAAGCTTTTGGAAAATAACTGACATTTATTACGTGGCTTACATGCCATCAATTGCTCGCCACGTGGCAACCGTCTGTATACGACCAATCGTATTTTAATCAAACAATGCCACGCATCTAAATACAGTTAGCCTACGATCGAGCAACTGCCTAAAAAGCCAGCACAGTTTGCAGTCTGTGCAGTCTATCACCGGCACAGTTCATTATGCGCAATCCAGAATAACTACAAAATAGTTATTTCTAGAACGCTATAAATAGAGTTTCAAGTTCTTCATTAAGGGGGATCATTATTCAAGATCATCAGAGATCAGGAGTTCTTGTCCAAGTGCTGCTGCATTCTTCAGAGGCTATCGTCTTCAAAGTTCACATCGTCCAAGGGATAAAGCGATCGTCTTCAGATCGGATTCCTACAGTTGTACTTCCCAGAATTTATTGTACTCTTGTACTATTCTTTAAAGTTTGTGAAATAAAAGACTTTTGTTTTTGCAAACAAAGGGGATTAATGTAGCATGGCTAGAATACTAAATACTGAGGCTGGCCTTTCGGCTTGGGTAGTTTATGAATACTTAGTTGAGCTTGGGCTGGGTTAGAATTTAGGAATTAAAGAGGAGAAAAAAAGAGATGGAAATGGGCTTGCTGATTTAAAATAATTAGGCAATTTAAAATAAAATAAAATGAGTAAATAAATAAAATGAAGAGCTTTTCGATAGTATCTCTATTGTTTTCTATTTCAAACAATCGATGTATATAAGACCATCTCCAATGGAGGTTTCTATCTCCCATATTTCTATGGTGGAAACCCTCTTTAGAATGTAACTAATATCCCATAAAGGGGGATCCATATCATCTGTGTAGTACCCTGACCTGCACGACACCTTATGATGGCTGGTTAGTTAGATGAAGCCTTATTGGAATTGGGAATATTCGAAAGGATCGCTTGGAAGGCTGTGCGATCGTGGCGGAATTGTCTTATAATGTGAGTAGTGTTGAACCCTTCGAATATCCTTTAGCTTCACACTTAATTAAAAAGATTAGTATGTTATGTTTCTTGTTGAGTTGCTAAATATTATCTTGCATGGAACCAAGAAAGATAATAAAAGATAATTAATTACATGACCCAAAATATATTGTGTATTATTTTATGAATCGTGTGCTTGCGTGTTGTTACTATAAAATACATGACATATGAAGGAAAAGTCCTAAATACTTGGGCGGTGAGTTATCGAGCCTTAGCCCGATAAATAGACGGTAACACAGATAATAAGACCCAAGAACTGGGCAGTGAGTATGCTTGAATTTTGTCTGAATGAACGTATGGTAACACAGATGCTAAGTCCCAAGAATTGGACGATGAGTACGTTGAGTTTCGATTGGAAGACGTATGGTATCAAAGATGTGGAAAAGGCTTGAGTAATCACATTCTATTATCCAGTGCCAATGTAGAATGTTGATTACACTAAGACCTTAGATTGGGTAGTTGGTATTTGTGAGCTCAGCTCAAGGAAATGGTGGCTAGATGGATGAAAATGGTGGCGTATTTACATAGTTTTCCTTATCATGCATTATATGTTTTCTTGATAGATAAGTTGCATATACTTGCATGGTCATAGACAACTTATGCATAAGATAGTTCCTCGCACGGTATCCGAGGCCATGGATCCGGTTCTTCCTAAGGGGAAGAAGGATTGGGGTCGACGTACTGATATCGAGATTTTGGGACTTTCAGTTGGGGCTTGTTACCTTGCACTGAAAGGGTTCCGAAATTCCATGGTGCTGAAGTAGTAGCACGGTAAATCGAAAACCTCCCATGGGCTCGCAACCTATCTGGAGTTAACCATCTACCATTATATAGTCCATGATGGCATGTCGTCAGTGACCTTCTTATAGATAGGTCAACTGCTAATGATGTCTTATGCAGGCAGAGTAAGTATTATAAATATACAGGGATGACTACACGACATGTGTAAGAATCACCAAATGGTGATAACATATATATTTTATATTATGCTGGTTATGAATAATATGCATGCTTTATTTCTATCGAATATGAACTGCTAATCGATCCTAAGTCAATGAGAAAAATCACTTTTGATAATGTTCTATAACATGATTACTTAGTATTATCTTCTTAGGTGAGTTGGGCCAACACCGCTCGCCAGTACATAGATGATGTACTGACCCACGTTGTAGGCATTATTTCAGGTGCTTGTGCATAGAAAAAATTATTTGATCAGTGCTTGGCATCGATGAATCAGATGGGTGTGCAAAAACTCTTCTTCTAAGACGATATCTTCTGCTATACGAGACATAATGTATGGAACAGTGTAACTCAGATGAACCAGTGAGATTGTAAGCCAAATTAGCAAGTTCATTATTATAGAGGCCCATTCATCGCGGTTCACTATACCTACGGCTTGTTGGCTCAGTTTTGACTGAGTCAATGGAGAAACATTTGCCGGTATCGTTGGATCACGGATGAAATACAATGAACCTTTCCAACTGATGGATCGGTTTCTATTGAAATGAGTCTAAGAGTTTTTTATTTTTATTAGATATTTTCTCAATGCTTGATTTTGATGAATGCATTTTCGTATTGGTTTTCGATGATTGATTTTCATTGTTCTCTTTCATCGCATTGCGAATTTATTTCGAATCTTGAGAGAAAGAGATTGAAGTATGCTAATCAAATATTGGTGCCAATGTAGGACGCATAGACGGTGCGTGATTGGTGTATGAAGTCCTTCATTCTTTAAGTAGATTTATTTTGGTGAGTTACTTTGACCGAGCTTCCATTTATCTCCACGCCTTAACAAAATAATCTCTAGTCCATTTTTTTGTTGCATCCCAGTTATCAACGATACCACAATAACAAAAGATAAGAGAAGATAAATGAATGAATCACATATAATTTGGAACTATCGCTTGCTTGCTTCAATATGAACTGTTATACGCTCTTATGAATTTCTTAAAAGAGATATCTCTACATGGCAAACACGACCTGACCGTTCAAAAGGAAAGAAGAAGAAGATAAAAATGTTTACATGTTGCTAGACTAGTGCATAGTAGTTTTATTTGATTACTGCATTTGTATTGGTCTGGACAACTTGTGCAAAAGGTAGTAATATCTCGACCGATTCTGGAGGCACCTGGAATCGCTCGACCTAGGAGGGAACATGACACCTTGGGGCTAGAAGTCCCCGTGCTTAGGGAAATGTCAGTCTATTAATAGGATGGGCTAGAATGTCCCAACTTCTAATAATGGAAATACCCATAGACCAACAAGTAGTTAGGTTCATGCATATAGATAGGATTTATTACAAACCTAACATGCAGAGATGGAACGAAAGTTATATATATATATATATATATATATATACACATATATATATATATATATATATATATATATATATATATATATATATATGCAAATTGTGCTAACATATTTTGTGCAGGGATGACTGTCAGCAATGAGTAAGAATGATTATGCAAGTGCTTTCCATTATTTATGTGTCTTATGAATTGTTAAAAAGAACCTAGACAAGTATAAAGATCACATAATAATGAATGCAAGCTTCACTGTCTACTTAGTGCAGATTTATGTGAGTTTGGCCAATAGCTGCTCACCAGTACATGTTGCGTACTGACCCACGTTGTAGGCATCATTTTAGATCGCACGAGACAAGGGGACTTTCGGAGAGGCGCTAAAGCTCGTCTAGCCTAATAGAGCTTGTTTGATCGTGTAACACCCAGTTTTCTAAAAAGGGGTAATTTTGTGATTTTAATTATTTATTTATGATATTTAAATCGTAATATAATTTTTGGTGATTTTTAATCATTTTAAAACTATTTAAAAATCATGACTTGTGATTTTGATGTGCTGCTAGTGAAACCCTAGAGACCGTCTGACCTAGAGCCTAACCATATGATTGAGATATTTATTTATCATTTTTAGCCTAGGGGTAATTTAGTCATTTTGACTTATTGGAATTATTTGATTAATTATTGGATTGATGGTTGTTAATTTTGACTTTTACTAATTGCGACTTAAGAGACTAACCTAGATGTTGACTCTGGCTATGGTGACTTGAATACCATGGTGGGACCATAGTCTAACTTAAGTCAACCTAACTTAAGTCACTTAGAATCAAGTTTCAAATAGGAGGATAAATGAATAGGTTTATAGGACTTTTGACTCGTGAATTGATTTCCATTACCAATGAGACTTGGCCCAAGCCCACTTGTCAAAACCCTAACCCTAATTCTTTTCTTTATGGCCAGCCACATTGGGATTCCCCCTATAAAGTCTCTCTTTCATTGTTCTTGCCTCTTTTGTAACATTGCAACTTTTTGAAAGGAAAGGTTATTTCCATTCTTTTCCAATTCATAACTCTCTCATTTTAATTCCTTTTTGATTCAAACCTTTTGCAATGGAATCTAATCCCCCTCTATTGAAGCTTTTTCTTGAGATTGACACTCTTTGGGTAAAACCCTCAAACTCATCATTCTTCCTAATTTTTTAGCATGGTAGCCTAGATCTAGGTGTCCCCTAGCTGTCCCTCAAGTTTGGTAAAAAACCGTTTCCATTTCGTGTCCGTATCGGACACGTATCAATGTGTCTATATATGTGTTTGTTGAAATACCACAATAGGATTTATTTTGATAATTTTGAAATAAGTTTGAATGAACTTTTAGCCCTACATGTATAGATCATAATCCCCCTTGACTGAGTCGACCCCTGTGTCATTTTCGTGTCGAAACCTGACACGACCCCGTGCACGACACAGTGTGCACTATGCCCTGCTTTTCGGGTATCCTAGCGGACATGACATGACACCATTTGATGTGAAACTTGGTAGACACCTTGGACACATGACTGACACGACACGTATCAAATTTTATAGGATATTATCGAGTAGATTGGAAGAAATCCCACATGCACTGAATTATACTGTCACGCACACGCGCGAGCAGTGGCTTCTAACACGGCCTTCGTGTCGCGTGTAGATGTAGAAGCATGGAATTTCATAACCAGAAAGCCCATGCGCTAGACACTACATGCGCCAGGACTCGCACAGAACACTTCACAGCAAAGTCAATAACCATAGACATTTGAAGAAGGACATTTTATTTATATATAAAAGTCTATTACATGTCTAGAAAAAGTTGTACAAAGGAGAATTTCTACAAAGGAAAGATCCTAAGTCTACAGCCAGCGGCCACCATGCGCCTCCAGTTAGGCGCAGCAGTCACCATGTGCTGCCAGTCACCATGCGCTGTCAGTCAGGCGCAGCAGACATCATGCGCCTCCAACCAGGCGCATCCCACCATATCTTCAGCAGCTCAGTCATGTGCATCCAGCTCAGTTGTGTGCATCCCTTCAGCAACCCAGCTATGTGCATCCCTTCAGCCAAATTCTTCCAGCCAGGCTCACCTGGCCGAGCAGAGCCCAGTTATGTGCCGCTCTTCCAGCCAGGCTCACCTGATAAGTGCTTCGCCAAGCAAAGCATTTAACCCTCTGGCTGGAACCAAGGAAGAGAAGAGCACCGCAAATGCTGTGGCCAGGGGAGGCTTCGAAAGAGCCTCCAAAGCTGAAGGAAGACCGTGATCGAAATCGCGGCTAAAGCCTAGCACCGCCATTCCAATCTACGGCTCTTCCGGAATAACGGGGACAAGGCCCGAGCATCCCTATCTTTGGATGCAACAGGCACCTTCCGCCTGCCTCGGAAGCCCTCGACTCCGTCTTTTGGATGTAACAGTCACCTTCAAGTGCATCGAAGACAACACAGTGTCTCATCTTCACCCTCGGGAGCACTTCGTCAACAGAATGCACCCGCATGATCAAGTTCATATTGGAAGTACGTGAGGGAATGAGAAGCAAATCTTCTCTCTATGCCACTATTTATAGGCCGGGCAGATCAAACCCACGCGCCAAGTGGATGGCCTTCCGAATTTCGTGTAATGAATTTACATTAAATGGATGAACCGGACGCTTCGAATTCAGCCAAACGGCTATTTATAGCACTCGAAGAACGAGACAGCCGCATCATTAAAAGACATGTCCGATGCGCCAGCAGCGCATCACACGGACGTGCCCTTCGGCATCAGGTGCATCACACAGACGCGCCCTACAGTACTCGGTGCATTACAGAGGGTGTGCCCCCACACATCTCCATACCGAGTGGAACGCCAACCGACGCGCCCACTCAGCTGTCCATCAAACGTCACCAACATTAAATGCTGAACTGACAGAGTTGGCAGCACGCCTCCCAAAGTCTGAACAGTTGACAGCTTTATTCAGAAAACGAAGCGTCGACAACGTCAGCATCATCATGACTTTATTTCGACGGCTACTGCCACGTGGCTACTCCACCATCAGCATGCGCCTCTACGGCCATACGTCCAAATCAGTATGCGCCTCAAAAACCATGCGCCTCAGACTGCTCTCTGATCCCGAAAGACAGAAGGAAAGTCGCCTGCATGCGCCTCAAAAGCCATGCGCCCCAAATGGTTTGTAACTCCTAAAGGTTATGAGCCGCAGCCCCTTCCTGCGCCCAATCCAAGGCGCAGCTCACCAGATCACTCCTCTCCACCAAATCCGAGATCTTCGAACCATGAGTCGACGACACGTGTCTTTTGACTCAACTCATCCAAGATTTCAGCAACAGAAAGATCTTCTCTCTGCTACGTGCCGGCTCACAACAGCAGTATGAAGAGTTCTCCCCCTCGATTAGGGCGCAGCATCCGTGCGCCTCCATCAGCAACCTCCACGTGGCATCCCCACACCGACGCATCCTGCATGCGCGCATGAGCAGCCAGCCTGCAAAACTATAAATAGAAGGATCATCTCCTTCACACAAGGACAGAGACTCAGAACAGAAGACTCACAACACAGAGAGAATCACCGAGAGACAGTTCTAGATACTCAACGTCTTCCTCCTCTCAGCAAGCTCCAGCACCCAGAGCAATCAACACCTTCAGAGAACCGATAACCGTCGTCAGCCGGTCAACGGAGTCAACGCATTACCACTCGCTCCATTGGCACTAAGGACCCAGCTTAAACAAAAGTGTACTCCTAGGACTACATCTAAGTCCTATATTGTATCACTGTTCTGTTTGTATTAAGATTTCAATCAAAACAATTTTAATGGCAAACAAGCTGGCGACTCTGCTGGGGACTTCTTTCTCCTCTACCGAGAAGGTTGTGTCACAAGCCGACGACGTGAAGGTGGGCTCCTCCCACAAGACGCTGGTAGTGCGCCTCAATCAACAGGCGTACGAGGAGTTCATTTCTGAAGGAAGTGCGAGTCCTTCGAAGCGGCTGTCGAAGCCGAAGAAGACCTGCGCAGTCTGGGTGCGCAAAGTCGACGCCTCGGGCACCACCGTTGAAGGGGATGCGCCCGTCCAGCCTTCCCTTCCTGCTGACGTCCTCAGCAGTCAAGGTGCGCCCGCTGATGCAGCGCATCTCTCGGGGAAGCGTGCGGCTGACCACGTTCCCCAGCCATCTTCCTCTCAGGCGAGGAAGATACGTCGACGGAGCAGGGGCGCAGCCAATGCCCCGCGCATCACTTCTGATGCGCCACAAAGAGCCTCTGTCTTTGACAGACTCACTCGCTGTAATGGCGAGGAGAATTTGGATGCTGAGTACTATGCGCCCCAGCGGGCTGGTATGAAGAAATCCAAGGCGGCATGGGCCATGCGCCACAAACGTGCCATCCCAGCAGCCGGCCAGAGGCACGCGCTTACGATCACGCGCGCTGCCGATGGCAAGCTGTACAAGGTTGACTCAAGTGCTTCTGCACCAACAACGAGTCGACCTTCAAAGTCCTCATCTCGCTTGGGCGCATTCACTGCGTGCACAACCAAGCCGAGAAAGGCAAACTCAGTGGTCTTGAACTCCCGCGCCTCCTCTGGTTGTGCGTTTGAGGTCCGTTCAAGTCACTTCAAATGCTGTGGTTCCCCCACTACTGATCGTGATGCCTGCTTGGTATTAGATCAGGGGGCGCAGCACTCACCCAATCACCCCGGCGCTTGGCCCTGCCATGCGCCTGAGAGGGGTGTGAGGGTAGCACTCTCCTCCAACGACCTGCGCAATGTGATCACTCACAAGCGCCGGTCAGGAGAGTTGACCAACAAGCACGATGCGCCTCTCACGGGGCACACTTGTGCAGTGGTCACCATCAACTGCTGTTGCAAGACGGCAGTACCGCCAAAGCAGTCGGTCTTCCAACGGCTACAATCATCGACACCCCTCCGACATCGCCTTGGGACGAAGGTGTCAGCAGAAGAGGAGCTAAAGGTTGCTTCATGCAACGTGATCTCCAACTCCTCATCTGTCCGGAAGACGACTGCCAATTCCTCGTCTTCATCCAAAAGCCAGCCGAGGAAAACCAAGGCAGCTGTCTCGACCTCTAGAGTGTTCGAAGGCACTCAGTCGAGGAAGAAGTTCTTGGAGGAAGCTGGGGGTAGCCAGACCCTTGTCGAGCCTCCTTCCGAAGACGAAGATGTCTAAAGCACAGCTGCGGCGAATCTTCATCAAAGCGAAGATGGCCTCCCTGAAGCCCCTCAAAATGACGATGTCCTCCAGGACACCGCCGGGGGTAGTGCTGGAAACGAAGAGGCCCTTCGAGACAGAGCTGAGGGCAGTCAGGCCCTTGCAGATGCGCCTGTCGAAGACGAACTCCAGAATGTGGCTGGGGGTGGCCAAACACCAGGAGAAGTGACTCCCCCATATGAGAGCGAGGCTGAGAGCGAAGCCTCAACTGATCCATCCACTTCCGGCCGTGTCATGACAGTATACATGACCGGGGGTGATCTTGAGACTGATGTGCCGCCACAAGACATTGTCCAGCGCATAGACTCGCTAGAGGGAGGACTCAAAACCCTCTCTACCTCAATGCAAGCACTGACTCAAGCAGTATTTGAGATGCGGTCGGCCTTGATCAGGACACCTTCAAATGGTCCCGACCCAGGAGCCAATGGAGAGTCGAGTGTGCCCCTCCAACGGACACCCTCAGACACAGAAGCACCCCGGACGTCGGAGCCCTCAAACGCTCCACTCCAGGTGGTACCTCCTTCCTCGACTCCTAGCTCCACGGAGGACGTGGTCGAAATGATCAAAGATCTGCGGGAGCGCTTCGAGTCCACGAACAGGCAGGAGGAGAGCCAGAAGATGGGCATTCCCCAGCCTTATCCCCTTGAGTGGAACAAGGTGGTTTATCCCCCAAAGTATAAACCACAAACACTCACGCCCTATGACGGGAAGGACTCTCCACGATGGTACCTGACGTACTTCCAGTCGCAGACAGGGCATCTTCCGAAGGAGGATGCGCTCCTCACCAGCATCTTTGTTGGGGCCCTGAAAGGGGTGGCGTATGACTGGTACTGCAGCCTCCCCGATAATTCCATATCGTCCTTCGACGACCTGACACGCCTCTTCCTCGACCGCTTCTACGACGGTGGGAAGGACATGACGATGGCATCTCTCATTGAGATACGCCAGAAGGACAAGGAAACGGTTCGGGCATTCATCGAACGCTTCTGTCAGGCCTGCTTCAGGCTACCTCCAGGCATGCCAGAGCATGCGCTTCTCTCCGCTTGCAGTATGAACGTGCTGCCTGCAGTAAAACTCTGGCTTAACTCTACTCCCCCTCCCGACTGGAGCTCCCTAATCATCGAAGCTGAAGCTGCAGAGAAGAAGGCGGCCAATGCACGTCTTCTGGGTGTTAGCTTCCCCGCCTTTAACGATAAGGGGAAAAAGTCCGCAATCAACAACTCCGGACGAGAAACAAAGGGGAAACAGGCATTGACTGTTAATGCCTCGAAGGGCGCACCTGCGCCTACTCAAAAGCCTCCACTGGCACCGAGACCCAAGGAGGTTTATTCATTCAATGATGACGACACCCTGCAACTCTTTGAGATACTGAAGCAGGGTGACAAGATCAAGCTTCCGGACCCGAAGCGGCCCGATGAAGTCGAGAAAGTGGACAACCCGAGGTACTGTCACTACCATCGGTTTGTCAGACACCCGACCAAGGACTGCTACGTCCTCAAAAATTACATCCAGCGCATGATCAATGCGGATGTAATCTCCGTCGACTACGAAGAGAAGACGGTGTCAGCTAATGTGGTGTCACTTCAGTTCGGCACCTTGCCGCCGACTACCACACAAGATGGCGTCGTCCCCATCCCTAAGGCGACAATGGAGGTGGTGAACTTGTCACCCACCCGTGACAATGTGAGTGGACTTGTCCCACTCACCACATCCCGAGGAGAGGTCCTCTGGGTTCACCCCGACCTCGTCTCCAAGGTAACTCAACCGGAGGTACGCCCTACCTCCAAAGCAAAAGGCAGGAAGATCAAGTCTTGTCGCACGGTCTCTTCTTCAACGGAAGAGGCGCTTCCTGTGCAGACGCGTGCACAACAGAACTCCCAGCCCGGTGAAGCTGCCGCCGAAGTGGTGCCTCCTGGCACCATCCCTGAGGAGGGTCCATCCAAGCCCTCAGCAGCCAATAAACAAAAGCAAGTGGAGGCCCGTTTCGACAGACCTCTGTGCAAAGAAAATGCTTCGGGGCTAGCCAAGCCCCACAATTTTGATATTCTGGCACAACTGGCCAGTACTCCTGCACGCTTGTCTTTGTTCGAGCTCCTGCGTCTCTCCAAGGACTCCCGAGAAGCTCTCTGCGAAGCTCTAAAGGATGCCGAGTCCTTTCTCAGTCAAATCAAGCAGCCTGAAGACCTTCCAACTACTTGTGCACACTGTCATTGTGCGGATGAAGTTATCCCAAACATAACTTTCACCCAACAAGACATGCTGCTCAAGCATCACCGACACAACCGACCGTTGTATTACACAGGGTACATCGGTTCGGTAAAGGTGAGCAGGATTCAGATCGATCCGGGGTCTTCCCTAAGCATCATTCCAAAGGCGCTGCTATCAAAGCTGGGGATCCCGATGTACTGGCTGGCGCCCTCCAATACGACCATCAGTGGCTTCAACGCTAGCAAGAGCGAGCCACTGGGCAAGATCCGGCTGAAGTGTCACATCGGCAGCCTCAAAACTGAGGTGACTTGTTATGTGGTGGATGCCGAGGTCAACTACAACATCTTACTCGGATGACCATGGTTATATGAGTACATGGTGGTGCCCTCCACGCTCCACCAATGCATGAAATATGTATCCACCAACGGCGTCATCCGGACGGAATTTGCAGATATCGATCCCTTCAAAGGGATTGAGGCCTACTTCACCGATTCCGACTTGTATAAGCCACTTGACGAGGAGGAAGCCAACGACGCCGATGATGAAGCAGAGACGGCAACAGAGCCGGACTTGGAGCCCGAAATGACTCCCGACGCCCCCTTGAAAATCCGATTGAAGGGCAAGCCTCCCCAGAAGGCGCCTTCAATGAGCATCAAGCTATCAGGGAAAGCACCGACTCACGAAGCTCCCCTGAAGATACGCCTCAAGGGAAAGCCACCTCAAACAGCGGCTCCCCTGGTGGTAAAATTACAAGGGAAGGCGCCACTCATCGGAGGCGCAACCGAGGCACCTCTCAAGGTGCGTCTTAAAGGCAAGTCGCCGCAGTCATCCAAGATGCCGGAGAGGGCTCACATAACCCTCTCAGACCCCAAAGTCAGAGCGGTGGAGGACTCTCCTGATCAGGCCCCAGTGCTTACAGATGAGGAGCTTGGCGAATATATCTCTGCTGATGTAGACGCACCCTCCTTAGACAATGTAATCCCAAGGGATAAAATCTCGCACTTTATCAATAATAGAGTGTCTTTCAATTATTCTTGTCTTCCACACTGGAATGCCATGTATACATTAGACAACGCTCTACGGTCGTTGCAAACACAAATAACGACCGTCCACCATAATCGAGTGGCCCCGTCTCAAGGAGTCTTCATAATCCCCCCACGAAGCCGAAACGAAGGCACCATCATCTCGGGCAAAGTCGAGCGTCATCAGGACCTTCCGTCAATCGAGCCCGAACCTGATACCGGCAAAGTACAAGTCTATCGGTACACGGATACGGCAAAGCGCATCATCCAAAAGATGGGCTACGACCTGAAAAGCAATAAAGGCCTAAACTACGGCAAGGGTCGGCATCTCCCTGTCCGGCTTTCGATGCCCAATGGAAAGCCACAGGATTACTACAATCGGACTCGACGGGGGTTAGGCTATGTCACGCCGCCATCAACTCCAGAGAGTTCAGACGCAGAAGACATAGAACATTCCCACTCGTCTGAAGCATCGACGTGGGATTCTGATACCAGTATCGGATCAGTCTTTAGGAAAGTGCTGTCAGCTAACATGACATCGGCGCAACCTCCGAAAGATGAAGGCGAAGACCAACCGCCGAAACCCTTCGAAGAGGAACCTTGGGCTCAACGCCTAGGAGAACAGTAGGAGTCTCGTTTTGAGTTACGAGAACCTCCCACCGAAGACGAAGTCGAGCAGATCGACCTCGGGGATGGGACTTCTTCTAAACCCATCTTTATCAGCAAAAGCTTGGAAGGAGAAGACCGAGAATCTTTAGTCCAACTGGCTAAAGAGTATATTGACGTCTTCGCTTGGAGCTACGAAGACATGCCGGGTCTCGATCCACAGATCGCGATGCATAGGTTGAACATCTTACCAGATGCCAAACCTACCAAACAACAACAGCGACGCTTTCGCCCGGACATCATGAATGCCATCGATCAGGAGGTGGACAAGCTCTTGACTAGTGGCTTCATCCGTGAGGAACAACACCCGGACTGGGTAGCCAACGTCGTCCCTGTCACCAAGAAGAACGGGAAGATACGAGTCTGTATCGACTTCAGGGATCTCAACTCTGCTTGTCCGAAGGATAAATTCTTGCTCCCAATCACCGATGTAATGATCGACAACACATGTGGCTTTGAACGCATGTCCTTCATGGACGGGTATTCAGGCTACAATCAAATCAAGATGTTCCCCAATGACGCAAAACACACGTCATTCAGGACTCCGAAAGGTGTTTTCTGCTACACAGTAATGCCCTTCGGCTTGAAGAATGCCGGTACAATATACCAACGAGCGATGAGTACCATCTTCCGTCAACATCTTCGCAAGACAGTTGAGTGCTATGTTGACGACATCGCAGTCAAGAGCCGCCTCAAAAGAGATCACCTACAGGACCTGAGGACGGTCTTTGATCTCATGCGGGCACATCAACTCAAAATGAACCCCGCTAAATCCTTCCTGGGGGTTTCTAGCGGCAAATTCTTGGGCTTTGTCATCACGGCAAAAGGCATTCATGTCGATCCTGAGAAGACTAAAGCCATCCTCAACATGGACCCTCCGAAGAACCTTCGAGAACTTCGGGGCTTACAAGGACGTCTGGCATACATCCGGAGGTTCATAGCAAACCTCTCCGGTAAATGTCAACCCTTTACTCAGCTCATGAAGAAGGGAGTCTCTTACGTCTGGACAGAGGAGTGCCAAAAGGCTTTCGACGACATCAAGGCTTACTTGACAAGCCCGCCAGTCCTAGTGGCACCTGTCGCCGGCAAACCATTCCTCCTCTACGTTCGTGCCATGGATCATTCCCTCGGCGCTTTACTGGCTCAAAACAGCGATGCAGGCTACGAGCAAGCAATCTACTACCTCAGTCGAACACTCATCGGGGCCGAACACCGGTACAACCCCGTTGAAAAGGAGTGCTTGGCTTTGGTGTTTGCCATTCAGAAGACTCGTCATTACGTCTCGGGCCAGACAATTCACGTCATCTCCCGAGTCAATCCACTCAGAGTTCTCATGACGAAGCCAGGGTCATTAAACTCCCGGCTGGCTACATGGGCGATCCTACTAACGCCATATAACATGGTGTTTGTCCCGCAGAAGGCGGTCAAGGGTCAGGCTCTGGCTGACTTTTTAGCTGTACACCCCATCCCAGAATCTTCAAAACTCTATGAAGACATCCCGGATGAAGTCCAAGAATCAAACGTCACTGAAGGAAGCCCCGTTTGGAGGATGTTCTTCGATGGCGCTTCAAGAACGGGCCCCAACGGCCAAATCATCGCAGGAGTGGGGGTAGTCTTGGTCTTCCCCGATCAGCTGGTCATCCAGCGCGCATACTCTCTTTCGAAGCCGTGCTCCAACAATGTTGCTGAGTACAACGCACTCGTCATGGGGCTCCAGCTAGCACAACAGCTGGGGGTGGATCATCTGGAAGCTTACGGCGACTCGAAACTCGTCGTAAACCAGATTCGGGGGCAATACGAGGTTCGCCATGAAGATTTGATCCCTTACCATGAAGTTGCATTGAACATCATTTCAACCTTCACTGGGTTCTTCATCGAACATGTACCCCGTCTACAAAACTTGGAGGCTGACGCTCTGGCTGGCCTCGCAGCCTCATTGGCCGCGCCCCTTGGGACTCAACACTATGTCACGGTAACTGGCCGAGACTTGATTTGTCCCAGAAACAACCTATGTTTGCAAATGGCTCACGCCGTGCCAACAAACATCGATGTTAATGTCCGAGACTGGAGATTCCCGTTCATCGACTTCGCCGTCTACGGAATCCTTCCGGAAGATCCGAAGGAAGCCGTCTCAGTCAGGAGACGCTCTCTTCGATTCTACTACGATACAGCCACTAAAACGCTGTACCGACGCTCCTTCGACGGGCTTCTCCTTCGATGCCTGTCTAACGAAGAAGCGGCCGAAGCTCTTCGAGAAGCTCACGACGAAACTTGCGGAGCTCACCAACCAGGTCCTAAGTTGCAAGATCGACTGCGACGTATGGGCTACTACTGGCCAACCATGGCTGCCGACGCAGTGGAATATGCTAAGAAGTGCCATGCATGCCAACTTCATGCAGACTTCATACATACACCGTCTGAACCTCTACATCCTACAGTCGCCTCCTGGCCATTCGAAGCCTGGGGCATGGACATTGTAGGACCAATCACCCCTCCTTCATCAAGAGGATATCGTTTCATCCTGGCCATCATCGATTACTTCTCCAAATGGGCGGAAGCAGTCCCACTAGCGGAAGTAAAAAGCTCCAGGGTGGTCAGCTTTATCAAACACCATGTCATTTACCGTTTCGGAGTACCCAGGCGAATCATTCATGACAATGGTCCCCAATTCATCAGCCATATTTTTAGCAGGTTCTGTGACAAGAATCGCATTCAAAACGTGGCCTCAACCGCCTACAATCCGGCAGCAAACGGATTAGCTGAGGCATTCAACAAGACTATCGTTAGGCTGCTCAAAAAGGTTGTGTCATCCAACAAACGCGACTGGGATGAAAAGCTTGGCGAATGCCTTTGGGCCTACCGCACAACGGTACGGACCCCAACAGGCAACACTCCATTCTCCCTGGTCTACGGGAGCGAAGCAGTACTGCCTCTCGAGATACAGATACCTTCGCTCCGCGTGGCAATCATAAACGATCTCACAGAAGAAGACAATCAACGTCGTCGTCTGCGGGAACTGGAGGCACTTGACGAAAAGTGTCTCCTAGCTCAACAACGCATCGAACTTTACCAAGCCCGTATATCACAGGCTTTCAACAAGAAGGTCAAGCAAAGAACTTTCCAAGTTGGCGACCTGGTTTTAGCAGTCAGAAGGCCAATGGTGTTAACTCACAAGACACCAGGGAAGTTCGAGCCCAAATAGGAAGGACCCTTCATCATTGAGACGGTATACTCAAACGGTGCTTACCGCCTCGCCAAACCCAATGGGGACTTGTTCATGATGCCCATCAACGGCAAGTTCCTAAAGAAGTACTATTCTTGACATCCTCCAAGACATGTATTTCCCCAAACAACCTCTTTTCACAAAATCAAACGCTTCCGGAACCCAGCTGTTCCGTGGCATCCTTCCGTAGAAAGATAACCACGTCCACATTACCTCTGAGTTATCTCTCTACATCCTACAAAGCGAAACCTTACATTTCGTGAGCTTACGCTATCCTTCATGTTTACCACGTCCACATTACCTCTGAGTAAACATCCCGTACAAACAACTCCTGTGTTATCGTACATTGATCGCAGAACTTCCATGTCCACATTACCTCTGAGTTGTTCAGCGTATCCCCCAGGATCATTCCTACCATGTCCATAAATACCTCTGAGTAGGAAGATTCTATCATTTGAACCTAATGATTGCCATGTCCACATTACCTTTGAGCAAACATGTTGGTTCCTTCAAACTTATTATCTGTACCTAAAAACCAAGGTGCGCAAAAGATAATAGGTCCACATAAATCATCAAGTTCATGAGATCAAAAATGAACACATCACAAAAAAAGAAGAAGAGATAGTGTATTTCTTTATTTTTCAAAGAAGAGAGTACAGAAATACGCTATTTCCCCAGCAAGAGTTACAAAAACACATAAAAAGAAGAGAAGCTACAGTCCCCGATCCTCTCCAGGATAGGATGAAAGCTCTCTGACTCGACGTCTCAGATCGGCAGTGCGAGTTTCCACAGTCGCCTGGACTCGCAGCTCGGCTTCTTGACGCATTAATCCGACAGCCTCAGCGGAAGTTTTACTCTCATACTTCTCATCAAGCTGTCGTCGCTGCTGAGCCAAAGCAAGGGTCCGCTGAGTAAGAGTCGCTTCCTCCTGCTTGAATGCCACGTGTTCAGCCAGGACACGATCAGCTTCTAGTTGAAGTTGGGCCCGCTGGTCTTCAAGACGGCGCATCTGAGCATCAACCTCTGCGATGTTAGCGTCCACCGCAGCCCGCTTCTCCGTCGTCTTCTCCATAGATTGAGACAACTGCTCCGCCGCAGCCTCAGTCCCAGCCACTTCACGCTCCCAACTGCTCACATCGGCCCGATGGGAAGCCTCGATTTCAGCAATCAACTTCCCTATCTCTGTATCTATCAAGACAGAGAGGTCATTTCGTTGGATGCACTGCAGTTCCGCGAGCCGCTCGTCCAGCTCAATCAGCGAAACCTCCAGAATTTCGGCCATATGGTCATGGCCTTGGTGAATGCGGATCAGCTCGATACAAGGCATTGCCAAAGCTTTTGCTGTCGCAAAGCTCCCCTTGCCATCCATCACTGCAGATACACCTTTCTCCAGCATTTTGTACACTCCCTCGACGAGGAACTTCACATACTCGTCGGCATCCGCCAGCACCTGCGGCGTCATAGCAGGAGTTGGGGGAGCTACTACAGTTTACGGACCAGAGGAAGATCCGCCAACCTCGATCTGAGAGGTTTGAACCTCGACAGCAATAGGCTCTTCATCAACAGGGGCCAGACTGCTAGCCCGAGGAGCCGAAGGAACAGAAGGAGCCGGCACATGCGTCGTGATAGTACCCCAAGTGAAAGGAGCAACAGAGGGTTCCACACCCTTACCCTTCTCAAGCCCGGAGACATCACCGACGTCAACGGCGACCTCTTCTACCCCCGACGTTCTATCAGCATCAGCTACCTCCCCCGGCAAAACGGAGAGATCAACATTTATCTCCTGGCCAGCCCCAGAAGACAAGACCGGCAGAAGGGTCTCATTCTTCTCAAGTCCCTCTACAGGGACAAAATCTGTCGCTACCGCCTGATCGGTAGCCATCTCTATGTTCATGGTTGAAGCCAAGGAAGGATTTGGCAATAATTCAGCCGACCTCCCTTCATCATGACCAGGAGGGAAATCAACCCTCTCCTCTATCCTCACTGCTTCTGCTGCCCCCGCAACGGACCCTTGCAACGCTGGAGGGACGTCACCAGAAGGCGACGAACTCCAATCCACTTCATCATCAGGATACCTCGAGTCTGTAGGACCCTCAGCGTCCAAGGCCTCCACGGCAAATGGTATTATCCCAGAAGTCGTTACGACTTCAAAGTCAGGAGATACTAAAACCTCCGCGGGAACATCTTCGGGACCCTCCTCCACAGGAGACATCATCATTGGTGGAATGCGCTCCTCAGAAGAGCCTGCCATCTCCTTCGGCTTACTGGTGCCCGGTTTCGAAGCACGAGACTTCTTCTTCAATCCCTACAAAAAGAAGAACATAAGTCGCTACAATGACATAAAAAACTGGAATTATGAAGCACTCCTTACCTCAGCGGGAGCTGAGCCCGTTGGCGTTACAAGTGGCGCTTCCGTAATCTTCGGGGTCGACGTCCTTCTCGACCTTTTCGGTACAGAAGAACCAGCTTCTGGGTCAGCCCGCCTTTTCTCGACAGACGGGTCTCTCACTGGTGCCACAGCAGCAGCCCGATATCCCGCCAATTCTGGTGGACGATATGACCGAGCTGCCACCAACATATTCGTTGTTGCCTCCAACTGGGTTCCAATGATGAAACTAGTCTCCCTGTCATAACCAGGAGACATAGTATTCATAGTGCAATACAGCTTGGCGGCCGGATATAAGATCGGCGGCCGAGGATTGCGAACTGGTGTGGTAAACTTAACGCTAGTGCATCCAGCGTTATAATACTGCCAGCCCCGGGCTCCATCCAGCAAACTCCCGATGAAGCCTAGACTGCTACTGGGATTCCGTAGCATTAGCTGAGTGTAGCCAAATTTACGAGCAAATCGGCTTGGCAAGTACGGTTCTAGATAACATCTGTTCTGATTACGGTAGACCAGGTGCGAAGGCCGGATACTCTACAACCAACGAAAACTCCATTTCGGCAAAGTAACCGCATCCTCGCCAGAATCAACCAAATCCTGGTCGGCCTCGAAATTCTTGAAGATCGGGCCAACCTTCACGATTTCCCACCCCTGAAGGAAGGACAAAACCCTCCTACAAACGGGGACGCCAGTGTAAGACCACTTCCTCTTGTAGAAGCGGCGAATGAAGGCATCTCCTTCAACATGGTCCTCCTCAGGGCCAGGACTCATCACATTCGGATGATGTAAGATCAGCCACCCCATAAGATAATGGAAAGGCAGCTCGGCCCGGGGAAAGTTGTCATTATTACCTTTCTCGTGGATCACATCATCAGCAAAAGACCTCAAACCGCGCAACAGGTTGCACACCATCGCGGGAAGGAGAGCTAAAGGTCGTCCAAAGGCCAACTTCACTGCAGGCAAAATGAGATTCCGATGTACCCTCTCAACGGCACCGGATCCCCCTGCAAATATGCAATCCCGGAGCCATATCATCAAGTAGGCCGTCAACACTGCCTTAGACGACATCCGGTACGCGCAGTGCCAGAAACAGCTGTACGTATCCTTGCCGCTCTCATTGGAATGTGGGGCCCTCTCGTCCAGCCGCGTTATTTTAGAACTCACTTCCGCGGGGTTCAAGCCTTGTGGAGTCGCAAACCGGATCCTCGAAGGATCCGCCAAATCCTGCCTGAAGACATAGTCCCTCCAAGCAGTCACGTGAGGCTGGGTCTTACCCTTGTCCCTCCGGTGCATCAGATAATGATGGCTCGTCACCTCCTTGAAAACGGCCATCATCTCCGGGTCCTTATCTTCCAAGACCTGGATCTCTTCATTTGATGGAAAATATTCCTCGTACGGTTTCGAGCCCCAAGGAAGCTTGGACACTTCGTACATCTCACGAAGGGCCAATCCCAACTCCCCCACTGGAGTAAAGAAGCTGCCAGTCTGGGCGTTGAAAAGCTCCAAGAGCACAAGGAACATCGGCTTATTGAGGTCCACGCCTGCCTGCGTGGCCCGAATGGCGGCAGTCAGCCCTATCTCTTTAAGCTCAACTTTGAACCTGGAAAGCACCCAGGAGGTCAACTCGTCCCACTTTGGGATGTAGTGACACCAACCTTCGACTCTAAAACCAGCTGTCGGATACGTGACCTTCGACGTCAGCATCCGATTTGCAAAAGTTGGGGCACTGAAGGGAAACGTGTCATTTGGGACTTCACTATAGATGCTCCCGGGACGCAAAGCTCGGTAACTGAACGAAGAACCGGTTCGTGAGGCGGTCAAGGTGTCTCGCTGGTTCGAGGTGGTGTCAATCGAAAGGGAACCACCCAAGGCACCTCCTTGAGAAGGAGTAAGTTCCCAACCCATCCTTCTCTTCGAAGCTAGACGATAAAAGACTGTCAGTGGCAACTGGCGGTCAACCTGCCGCATGTATAACATCATGCCCTTAGCAGCAAAGAACCAGTCTTCTCTGATCTTCAATATCTTCGCTTCGGAAGAAACTAATCGATCGCCAAACAGAAAGGCAGGCTTTAAGAAAGTCACACCTTCAGAATCAGCAGACTTCAGTTTACCGCTCTCCATCATACTCTGGAGGAAAAGCGGCAACTGGACCTGGATTTGTAGCATCCTCTCACGAGGTTGGTCCTGAAGGATAGCATCCTTTGCAGGGTTGGTCACCTCCTCATCAAAATCAACTCCCATCTGACAAAGAGAAGCGTCCAGGAGGACCTCATTCAACAAAGGGATCGTCATCGACACTGGCACGACAAAAGTGGAAGTCAGGCAAAAAGACAAAATATGTCAAACAGACTGGCGTATTGCCAGGGTATGAACCCATGCGCATCTGCTTCGGCGCATCATCAGGGCATAGGCCCATGCGCGTCAGCATGTCTCGGCGCATCATCAGGGCGTAAGCCCATACGCGTTGGCATTGGAGCTTCGGCGCATTATCAGAGCGTGAGCCCATGCGCGTCAGCAAAGGCTTCGGCACATCTTCAGGGAATAAAACCCATGCGCGTCAGCCATTAAAACCTCGGTGCATGATAAAGGTATAAACCTATGCACGTCGGCAGGATAGAACCTCGGCGTATCATTAAAGACCGAAGTCTATACGCGTTGGCAGTTAGGGCACAGGGCCCAAAGCAGAGACGAAACCCACCTGTCACCTCAGGACAAACGTCGGCAAGAGGCGCAAGAGTGATAGGTACATCCTCATCGGCAGACTCCTTCGCTTTCTCCTTCCCCTTGCCGGCAGCACCGCGAGAAGTCTTGGGAGCCATTCTCTCGAGGAAGGAGAAGTTAGGGTTTTGAAGAAGAAACTCTAAAGAAGCAGAGGCACAGAGAAGAAGAACCCTTTCTCTCTCCAACTCTTACCTATTTATAGGGCTTGGTCGCACGCGTGAACAGATGACGTATGATCTCAGCCGTCGCCTCGGGTTCTGCAAGGATAGCAGCAAATAAAACCAAAGATCATCATTAATCTTTTCGGTTACCGAGGCACCATCATCATTAACTGAGAAGAGCATGCGCCCGAACAGGCATGCGCCCAAAAATCATACGCCCTGACCTCCATGCTTCTTATTCAAAGTATTCCAAAACTTATTCAAAAGTTTTGAAAACTTTGAAGGGGGTCTTGTAGAAGCATGTAATTTCATAACCAGAAAGCCCATGCGCCAGACACTACATACGCCAGGACTCGTACAGAACACTTCACAGCAAAGTCAATAACCATGGACATTTGAAGAAGGACTTTTTATTTATATATAAAAGTCTATTACATGTCTAGAAAAAGTTGTACAAAGGAGAATTTCTACAAAGGAAAGATCCTAAGTCTACAGCCAGCGGCCACCATGCGCCTCCAGTTAGGCGCAGCAGTCATCATGCGCTGCCAGTCACCATGCACTGTCAGTCAGGCGCAGCAGACATCATGCGCCTCCAACCAGGCGTATCCCACCATATCTTCAGCAGCTCAGTCATGTGCATCCAGCTCAGTTGTGTGCATCCCTTCAGCAGCCCAGCTATGTGCATCCCTTCAGCCAAATTCTTCCAGCCAGGCTCACCTGGCCGAGCAGAGCCCAGTTATGTGCCGCTCTTCCATCCAGGCTCACCTGATAAGTGCTTCGCCAAGCAAAGCATTTAACCCTCTGGCTGGAACCAAGGAAGAGAAGAGCACCGCAAATGCTGTGGCCAGGGGAGGCTTCGAAAGAGCCTCCAAAGCCGAAAGAAGACCGTGATCGAAACTGCGGCTAAAGTCTAGCACCGCCATTCCAATCTACGGCTCTTCCGGAATAACGGGGACAAGGCCCGAGCATCCCTATCTTTGGATGCAACAGGCACCTTCCGCCTGCCTCGGAAGCCCTCGACTCCGTCTTTTGGATGTAACAGTCACCTTCAAGTGCATCGAAGACAACACAGTGTCTCATCTTCACCCTCGGGAGCACTTCGTCAACAGAATGCACCCGCATGATCAAGTTCATATTGGAAGTACGTGAGGGAATGAGAAGCAAATCTTCTCTCCATGCCACTATTTATAGGCCGGGCAGATCAAACCCACGTGCCAAGTGGATGACCCTCCGAATTTCGTGCAATAAATTTACATTAAATGGATGAACCGGACGCTTCGAATTCAGCCAAACGACTATTTATAGCACTCGAAGAACGAGACAGCCGTATCATTAAAAGACATGTCCGATGCGCCAGCAGCGCATCACACGGACGTGCCCTTCGGCATCAGGCGCATCACACAGACGCGCCCTACAGTACTCGGCGCATTACAGAGGGTGCGCCCCCACACATCTCCATACCGAGTGGAACGCCAACCGACGCGCCCACTCAGCTGTCCATCAAACGTTACCAACATTAAATGCTGAACTGACAGAGTTGGCAGCACGCCTCCCAAAGTCTGAACAGTTGACAGCTTTATTCAGAAAACGAAGCGTCGGCAACGTCAGCATCATCATGACTTTATTTCGACGGCTACTGCCACGTGGCCACTCCACCATCAGCATGCGCCTCTACGGCCATGCGTCCAAATCAGTATGCGCCTCAAAAACCATGCGCCTCAGACTGCTCTCTGATCCCGAAAAACAGAAGGAAAGTCGCCTGCATGCGCCTCAAAAGCCATGCGCCCCAAATAGTTTGTAACTCCTAAAGGTTATGAGCCGCAGCCCCCTCCTGCGCCCAATCCAAGGCACAGCTCACCAGATCACTCCTCTCCACCAAATCCGAGATCTTCGAACCATGAGTCGACGACACGTGTCTTTTGACTCAACTCATCCAAGATTTCAGCAACAGAAAGATCTTCTCTCTGCTACGTGCTAGCTCACAACAGCAGTATGAAGAGTTCTCCCCCTCGATCAGGGCGCAGCATCCGTGCACCTCCATCAGCAACCTCCACGTGGCATCCCCACACCGGCGCATCCTGCATGCGCGCATGAGCAGCCAGCCTGCAAAACTATAAATAGAAGGATCATCTCCTTCACACAAGGACAGAGACTCAGAACAGAAGACTCACAACACAGAGAGAATCACCGAGAGACAGTTCTAGATACTCAACGTCTTCCTCCTCTCAGCAAGCTCCAGCACCCAGAGCAATCAACACCTTCAGAGAACCGATAACCGTCATCAGCCGGTCAACGGAGTCAACGCATTATCACTCGCTCCATTGGCACTAAGGACCCAGCTTAAACAAAAGTGTACTCCTAGGACTACATGTAAGTCCTATATTGTATTACTGTTCTGTTTGTATTAAGATTTCAATCAAAACAATTTTAATGGCAAACAGTAGACACAACGAGGACACGTCGTGTTGTGTCGACCTGGTAGCCCTATAGTTGGTGTCCAAGTGCACGAGGTGTCAGATGCTTCGTGTTGTGTCCAATCTTTTGGGGACTGGCCGCACGAGACAGTGCACTCGAGTGCTCTGTTGCAGTATTTATTTTGTTTGGGACACTTCGTATCCAACTTTATGGACACGAACTCATCCCAATTGCATGTTTAAATATGTTTTTAGGACTGCACATTAGAATTGAAGGTTTATTTGGGTTTTCGAGTTTGAATTGGTAAATTGGTTTCAATTTCCTCTATTCTCTGATACATTAATTTACTGTTGTTGATATAATTTCGAATACATTTAACAGGTTTTTGAATGATAAATTAACTATAAATACATGTGGTATATAAATGCTGATAACCTTGGTTGTATTGTAGTAGAGTATTGGAATTCGATTGGTTATCAACTGTCAATTGATTTCACTGATACTTGAAAATCACATGAATTGGGTTTGATTCCTAATTATCCATGAGTTCCTATATATATATATATATATATATATATATATATATATATTTATATATATATATTTATATATATATATATATATATATAAATAATATATATATATATATATATATATATATATATATATATATATATATATATATATATATATATATATATATATATATTGATGTTAGATTATATGTATATAGCTGAGTTTAAGTTGCATGTTGGGGTTTTCATTTTGGCTTGGTGTTTGGGCTTCGAAAATGCAATAGACTGAATAACCTGAAAACTGTCATATGTACACTGTTTTCAAATGATTAAGTTTGCAATGTTGGTTCACCATTACATGTCTGAGATTAACCTACATGTTAGGTTTCATATTGGCTAGATGTTTAGGGTTTTCAAATTTGCTTTTGGGGTTGTTTCCTGGAAAACTGTTATTGTACACTGTTTTCTCATATATACACTCACACACACATGAAAAACTGAGTTTTGTTGATACTTAAAACTGAGCTTGAATGTAATCATGTTGGCCTATACATGCTGCCATGTACCCCTCACATTGCCACACACACCCCATACTCACACATTGATATCACTCACCCTTACACTAAAACTGAACCCACACAGTGACACACACATACACAGGTACACACAAGCCGAGAACACACACCCATGTCCCATTGATATACTCATCCACTTGCCCTTACTTTGATACTTCACTACAGGTAGCAAGTTGCAACCATTGCTACACTTTATGTACTGTATTCCCATGTGCTGCTTGCATTGGCCAGTACGGACTTGGAATAATGCCCTGCATTATTCTATATTAGCCTTGCATTAACCATGTTAGCCTACATCACATGTTCTGTTCCCATGTAGGCACAACACCCCTACATATTATCTTGACACTTACCTGTACACTACTATTATCCTATTCTCTGCAACACACATCATCTACATCAAACATTGCATGCTTGTATACTCATTAGCCATAACAGGTTGCACATCCCTGTATTGCCTACTGCAGCATGCCTGTACCTAATACATCCCCAATTCACTGCATTTTCTTATGCCACTGTTGCATATGTTCTGTATTACAGATAAACCCTTGCATCTGCACTCATTAGCTGCATGCATACACTCATGCCAATGAAATTGATTTCCTGTATTTCACCTTATCAGCACACATTCCCCCACACACAACCTTCCCCCTCTCTATCTCTCTAATATAGGTATAATGTATTGTATATACATATATAGGTTGATATATGCAATGATAGATAATATATTTATGCATGTATGTATAATGTATGTATGCAAGCTTATATGCAAGATGTATATGTATATATATGAATACAATGTTGAATGCAATGATAAATAATAAATTCATGAATGAAAGTCATATCGGGATGAATCAATCAATCAAAAGTATAAGTAAAATACAATGCTTGTAATGAATGTTAACATGTATAATGCATATGGTAGTTGAATGCATGAGTGTATGAAGGTATGTATAATCTAATACACGCATGAATACAATATGAATGTAATAATGTATGTAATGTATGTATTATATATATAGAGATAAACTCCCGACCAAGCCCTCTTTTCTCTGGTCCAATCGGATAATGGTACATCGGACGAGTTTTATTTCAAAACTCTCGACCAAGCCCTACTTTGGTATGCCGATTTCATTATGTGTACTATTTGTACCGGATCTCCGATCAAATGGACTGTCTTTTTCGACCACCGTCCTTACTTTGAGGCATTAAGGTTACAACACTTTGCTACTTTACAATTCCCTATAGCTACTAATGCCATTAGACTATTTTACTGTAATTTTGTATTAGACACTTTTACCGTGAGAACACGTGTCGGAGGGATAGATATCGAGTTTAATGATAAAATGCTAGCAAAAATCCTTGGTATTCCAAACGAAAGGGCTCCGCTCGATGACATCATTGATTTCATTTTCCCCGATGGTACGACTCTCGTTAGTTTCAAGAATGAGCTTTGTGCGCCCGCATGTGCTCGTCCTGGAAAGTTCAAGGGCAATAACTTGAACTTGTTTAACTACGAATTACATCGCATCATCTATTCCACTTTACTTCTAAAATCTACTTCAAAAGATGATGTCACTGTACTTGAGCTTTCTGCTTTACATCACATTCTTAAGGGGTTTTCTTTCTCTTCCTCAAACTCTCTCATCGCAGCATTGCCACTGTTCTTCCACCCACTGCACATGCTCCTCCTGTACCTACTCCTACAACACTTGGTCCTCCTCAGTCTTATCCTATGATATTTAATGGTATTCATCAGCATCTATCAGATCTGCAATCATTTTATGTTGACACTTCTAGGGAACATGAGTTCCGTAATGTTACTCGGTTCCAGGCTATTGCCAACTCCTTCGCCGATCTGAGATTTGCACAGACGGGTCACTCTGCTAGCTCTCTACCTCGAGACCCTTCTGTTTTTGGCTAAGACATTGATGATGAGGCGGTCCACTCTCTGTTCCAGCCAGGGAACGCTTACGATTGATATCATACTTCTGGTGCCACTCCTCATACTTTTGGAGCCGGCACTTCTGGAGCTGGTCCATCTGGACATGCTGGCGCTGCAGCCGATGATGATGAGGATGAGGATAATGATTTATGATATGTTACTGTTTGAGACTGTCTATTTTTGTCTTATGTTTACTTGGAAATGCTCCGACATTCCAAGAATTATCAGTACTCTTTATTTTGGTTATGATTTGTGACTTACATAGACATATGTTTTTATGCCTCAGTTTGGCATTTGACTCACATTAGTTTATTATTCAGCACTTTATTTGTTTCAGCTTTATTCTAGCATTATCTTTCTTTATGCTTCCATATAAACTGTCTGTGACAAATACCATGTCTGTGTTGTTTATACCATATATGTTTGTCTTATTCTATCTATAATGTTTATACCATGCCTGTGTTGAAATAATGTTAGAAATAATGTCTTTATTCATTTTTTTTGTGTTTCTTCACTGCTTGTTACTTATGCAATTATTGTGGGGGAGCTTTCTCTTTTGCAATTATTTTGCTAAGTGACAACAGGGAAGAAATAAGATCTAACATCTTTGAATACAGGTTATGAACATTTTTTTTATTTTCTCTGTAACTGGCAGTATATATTTTTGAATTGATCTAAACCAAGATGTTATATCGGCAATGTTTGTCAATTATCAAAATGGGAGAGATTGTTGGCCCATTGGTCATGTTCAAACCTGATTTTAATAATTGATCAAATTATGTCTCGATATAAATGTAAGTCAATTCAGATGTTTACCAACGACGTTTTGGACATTGCAACGATGGATATCTACTCTGTTCAAGACCGAAGCTGTTTGCCACTCAGAATGTATTTCCTTTAAAGCAATGTAATTTTTTATTTTATTGAGTCTAGGAATACATTGTACACCAAGTCGTACTAGCAAATAGGCTATCCTAAAATCATTTTTGAAAACTGACCTATCTTTTTAAAATGACTTATGTTTTTGAAAAATATCTATTTTACAAAAAGCTTCTGAAGGACTTTTCAAAAAGCCAAAATTATTTTTCACAAAATCAACTGACCAAACCCTGACAGAGTTCGGCCAGAGTTTGGCCAAGTTGAACGTTATGTGAACGTTTGATTTTGAACTTGGTCTCCCTTCAGTTGCGGTTGGTTACAAAGAGTTCTGTCCGAATTCTGTCATAGTTCTGCCTTTGAAAAAACTATAAATAGAGAAGGATTTCGATCATTTCAAATCACCAATTAACTTTCAATCTCTTCTCTTCTAAAGCTTACATTTCTTCCAAAGAGTTCTAAAAGCTTCCATTTTCAAATCCTAAGCCAGTTACAATCCTCTAGTCGATTTGCCAGTACAGTGCGATCTAGAAGTTTCAGAGCAATTGTAATCAGAGGCTTGATTGAAGATACAACTCTTGACAATTGAAGTTGGTCGAGTTCTTCGTATCAAAGCTCACGTCTGTAGAAGTTGCAAGGACTTCGTATGAAAACTTGCAGGATTTTCCAATAGTGGATTCAACTGGAAGCTAGAGTTCTTTCGACTGGACTAGTCCTCACAAGAGAAAATCAGTATAAATCTCGGTGTTTGCGTTTGCCTTCTGATCACCTTTTTATTACTCTCATTTATTTTGTGATTATTATTATATATGTGATCTAACTGCTAACGAGTTTTTTAATTAGCAATATTCCGCTGCCTACTCTATTCACCCCCTCCTCTAGAGTATTCTGCTTTACGATTTCGTTCCTATAATTGGTATCATAGCGGGTTATACAGGTAAAGCAAGGTAAAATTGTTGTTATATTCAATTGTTATATAGATCACAGTATTACACATGGCAGCTGTGAAATTCACAAATGAAGGCCAAGCCACAAACAGACCTCCACTGTTTGACGGCACAAATTGCACCTATTGGAAAATACGTATGAGTTTTTTTCTGAAATCTCTTAATTTTGACTTATGGTTTGTAGTTATTGATGGCTATAAAAGCCCCCTCGTATTAATGTTGATGGAGTTTTAGTTGAAAAACCCCATGAAAAATATACAGAGGATGAAAAGAAAAATGCCAGTCTTGACGCACGTGCTATTAACGCTCTATTTTGTGCTTTAGACAGAACTGAATTCAACATGGTGTCTACCTGCACAACATCAAATGAAATATGAAAACTTCTCGAAGTAATCCACGAAGGAACAACACAAGTCAAGGAGTCAAAGATCAGCAGACTTACTCAGGAGTACGAGGCGTTCAAAATGAAGCCAAGTGAATCAGTCACTCAGATGTTTACAAGATTTTTTGATATTGTAAATCCTTTGTCTTTATTAGGCAATGATTACAGTAACCATAAGAAGATTAGCAAACTTCTACGAGCTCTTACAAAGAACTGGATTCCAAAGGCTACAGCAATCATTGAAGGGAACGACCTCTCAACAATGTCTTTGGAAACACTCATGGGTAAGCTACTCACTCACGAGTTAGAACTTCAAGACTTTGAAGATGCTACACCAAAGGAGAAGTCAGAGAAGTCGATCGCTCTCAAGGCTCAATATAGAAGAACTGTCGAAGACGACTCTGATGACAGCGATTCCGACTCTGAAGATCAAGCTCTTCTAGTAAGAAAATTCAAAAAGTTCATGAGATTTAACAGGAGAACAAAAGACAGCAACAACAACAACGAGGAAGATCCTATTTCTACGGATACAAGAAGAAATGACACATGAAGAAAGATTGTCCAACAACATCACCATCAAAGAAAAGCAACAAATATGACAAAGGCTACATGAAGAAATCTACATCAAGGAAGTACGCCAACACAAGCATATAGCATGAAAGTGAGGCCAGCGACTCAGAAGACGAACAATCAGATGACGCTACAAATGTATGCTTGATGGCTTGCGAACAGGTAATCACTAATCCTCTATTTGATCCTTATGATAATTTTACTTCGAGCAACTAGAAGAGGCTTTCAGTGACCTGCTAAATGATTACAGGAAACTGCATAGTAAATATGAAACCTCTAAGAAGGTACTTAAAGAGTACAAAGGTGAACTAGGAAGACTTACCGACCTACTAGATCATGTTAAAAATAATGACTCTTCAAATGAGTCTGGTGAGCTTTCTTCTATTAAGTTGTTGTTACACGAGACTGTTAAGCTATCCAAAGAAAAAGACCAAACTAAAATCTAGTTAAAGGAAGACCTATCTAAGGAGAGAAAGAGTCTCCAGTATGCACAGGTCAGATAAGAATCACTCACATCTGACTATACTAGATTATATGACACTTCCAAAAAGTTGGAAATTAGTTTAGAAAAATGGCCTGAAGTTGCTGCTTCCTATTCTAACACGTGTCAATTACCGAATCATCGGAACACGCCCAACACTGTCAGACCAAACCATACCAAAACTATGCCCAAGAAAACTAATAAGCATGCATTCTTCTATACTAGAAAACCAAAACCTACCAATCATGCACCTCACACTACTTTCAACACTCAACATGCTAAATATCATTATTATGGCCTCATTGGTCATAATCTTCTGCATATAGAATCAGAAAGTTAGTAGATTTAAATATTTATGCATGGATACCAAAAACTAACCAGTCATGACCCTACAAGAAATGGGTACCAAGAGTTTCATCTGTAAATTATTTTATATGTGGGACAGCCTTCACATGCTAGGAGCAAATGAATCCTTGACAGCGGTTGCTCACGGTACATGACCGGTGACGCTTCACTATTCGCAACACTGTCGAAGAAGAATAAAGAAGGATACGTCTCCTTCAGTAATAATTTAAGAGGGTACATAATCGGTATCGGTGACATTGGTAAGGCTCCTTATCCAGTGATTAAAGATGTGTGTCTAGTTACCGAGTTAAAACATAATCTGCTCAGTATAAGCCATTTAGCTGATCACAGTTATGGTATTAGCTTCGTCAAAGATAAATATACTATAGTTGATAGTTTAACTGGTAGTACTATATTTGAAGGTATTAGGGAAGACAACATATATGTTTTTTATTTGTTGGAAGATGCTAACAAAGCAGGTAGATGTATGATGGCCAAAATCATCGAGAGTCAACTATGGTATATGAGACTCGGCCATGCAAACATGGATACAATTTCAAGACTATCTACAAAGAAGTTGGTACGCGGCTTATCGGACATTTCTTTTAAGAAGGATACGATATGTAGTGAATGTGAAAAGAACAAAGCTACCAAATCCGTATTTAAATCTAAGAACGTTGTAAGTACCACTAGACCTTTACAACTGTTGCATATGGACTTATTTTGACCTAGTAGAATTGCTAGTCTAGGTGGTAAGTTATATGTATTTGTCATTGTAGATGATTTCTCTATATATATATATGGGTTTATTTTCTTGCACGCAAGAACGATGCATTATCAGAGTTTGTCACCTTTTGCAAGAAAGTACAGAATGAAAAATGGTTCATGATTACTCGCATTCGTAGTGATCATGGCGGCGAATTTGAGAATGCAGAATTCAAGCAATTTTGTGACACACACGGTTATTTGCATGAATTCTCTTGCCCTAGGACTCCGCAACAAAATAGAGTTATGGAACGTAAGAACAGAACTCTATCTGAAATGGCTAGAGTAATGTTAAACCAGTTTAGTCTACCTAGATACTTTTGGGCTGAAGCTGTCAATACAGCATGCTATATTCTCAATAGGGTTCCAATTCGACCTATATCGAAGAAGACTCCCTATGAACTATTGTTTGATAGAACACCAAATGTTTCATATTTCAAGATTTTTGGTTGTAAATATTTTATTCTTAATACTAAAGACAATTTGAATAAATTTGATGAAAAGGCCGACGAAGGTATATTTTTAGGTTATGCAGCAAAAAGCAAAGGATACAGAGTCTTCAACAAAAGAACCATGATCATCGAAGAATCAATCAATGTCAAGTTTGATGAGCTAAATCAACACTTAGACGATGATGACAATGAAGACATAATCATACCAAGTACAGCTACTGTAAAACCTTCACACAGATATGCAGAACCATCACATCAAGCATCAGATGAACCTTCAAGCAAAGAAGCCAGAACTATCAATCCTGAGACTACACCAAAAGAGATGAGATTCTTGGCTGATCATCCAAAGGACTTGGTAATTGGCGAGATTACCAAGGGTGTAAGTACTCGTTCCTCTAATAAAGATATAGCTTCTTGTGTTGCTTTTGTTTCACAGTTTGAACCCAAAAATATTAAAGAAGCATGTAGTGATAATTTTTGGTTAGATGCTATGCAAGAGGAATTAAACCAATTTGAACGGAATCAAGTTTGGAAACTTGTTCCCAAGCCTATTGATCATCAGGTCATTGGCACACGATGGGTATTCCGAAACAAACTAAACGAGAATGGTTTAGTGACTCGAAATAAGGCTCGACTCGTAGCTCAAGAATACAATCAAGAAGAAGGTATCGACTACGATGAGACTTATACCCCAGTTGCGAGATTAGAATCCATTCGCATGTTATGTGCATTTGTATTTTTTCATAATTTTAAGTTATTTCAAATGGATATCAAAAGCGCATTTTTAAATGGTTTTATAAAAGAAGAAGTTTATGTAGCTCAACCTCCCGGTTTTACTGATTTTAAATTTTCAGAATATGTTTTCAAGTTGAAGAAAGCTTTATACGGTTTGAAACAAGCCCCTCGTGCTTGGTACGATCGTCTAAGCTCTTTTCTACTTGATAACGGTTTTTCAAAGGAAAAGGTTGACACTATATTGCTTATAAAATCTTTGAGTAACAATATTCCTTTGATTCAAGTCTATGTAGATGATATTATTTTTGGATCTACTGATGAATCTCTTTGTCAAGAATTTTCAAAGTGTATGCATAATGAGTTTGAGATGAGCATGATGGGAGAGCTAAAATTCTTTTTCGGACTGTAAATCAAACAAACCAACAATAGGACATTCATAAATCAAGCAAAATACACAAAGGATCTATTAAAGAAGTTCGACCTGGAAGCAGTCAAGCCACTTAGCACTCCAATGGCGACTTCAACCAAGCTTGATATTGATGAACAAGGCAAACCTGTCGACATACGTAAGTATCGAGGTATGATCGGTAGCTTACTGTATTTAACTGCTAGTCGACCAGACATTATGTTTAGTGTTTGCTTATGTGCACATTTTTAAGCTAATCCTAAGAAATCACATATGTGCGCAGTTAAACGTATCTTCCGATACCTTAAAGGCACTTCTTCTGTCGGCTTATGGTATCCCAAAACTACGTCATTTGACCTAACCGGTTATTTTGTTACTGATTTTTCCAGATGCAAAGTAGATAAAAAAAACACTAGCGACACATGTCATTTTCTAAGAAAAGCTCTAGTCTCTTGGTTTAGTAAGAAGCAAAATTATGTTACATTATCAACAACCGAGCTGAGTATATCGCTGCAGGACGTTGTGCACAAATTTTGTGGATGAAGCAAATTTTAGAAGACTATGGATTATATTTTACACACATATCCATTTTCTGTGACAACACTAGTTCTATTAATTTGAATAAGAATCCAGTATGTCACTCTCGTACTAAACATATCGAGATTAGATATCACTTTCTTAGAGATCATCAACAAAATGGAGATATAGACCTTGTATACATAGACACACATAATCAATTAGCTGACATACTCACAAAATCTCTAGCGGGAGATCGTTTCAATTATTTACGTCGAGAATTAGGAATTTTAGATGTCAATAATATTAATTAATTTTATTTTATTAATTAATTTATTCAATACTCATTAATTGTCTTCGAGACAAGCCTAAAAAGAGTCTGTCTGTCACCACAACTACGGTCGAAGCGAAGCGGTATTTAAGAGTTCTCCGGTGAACCTCCGTTAGCTGGGACAGTACTCCTACAACTAATCAGAGACAGATGCTGAGAAAAGAATATTAATTTATAAAATAATATTAATTATATTATTTTGAAATTTAAAATTACTGAACTCTGAATTAATCATTTGAAACGAATTGATGAAAAAGATGTGGCCGCACAATTTTTTAATATACATATATAGCCAGGCAACCCTTGGCGAATTCGGCCCGAGTTCGGTCAGAATTCGGCCAGAGTTCGACTGGATATATATATGTACCAGTCAGAACCCGAGGCCTCCTCTTCTTCATTCTTCCAAACCTCATCAAACAGCAGTAGCCGTGCCCCAAAAACCCTAGTTCTTCTCCACCTTCCTTCTTCCAATCCACATGGAGATTTTTGTCCAAAACTTGGATTCGTGCGAAGAATCGCGTTCTCTCCGGCATACATGATTCTCGGAAGGTATAATTCCTTCTCTCCTCCACTTTCCAATTATTAGGGTTTCTAGTTTTTGGGATAGAATGCCTAAGGGATTCAATCCTTTCAAGAGGAAGAAGACACACGCCAGTGAAGAGGCATCGTCTTCTGATCCGCATACGGATTCCCTTTTTTTTTGGTCCAATCGGATGACGGTGCATCGGACGAGTTTTATTTCAAAACTCCCGACCAAGCCCTACTTTGGTATGTCGATTTCATTATGCGTACTATTTGTACCGAATCTTCGATCAAATGGACTATCTTTTCCGACCACCGTCCTTACTTTGAGGCATTAAGGTTACAGCACTTTGCTACTTTACAATTCTCTATAGCTACTAATGCCATTAGACTATTTTACTGTAATTTCGTGTTAGACACTTTTACCGCGAGAACATGTGTCAGAGGGATAGATATCGAGTTTAATGATAAAACGCTAGCGAAAATCCTTGGTATTCCAAACGAAGGGGCCCCGCTCGATGATATCATTGATTTCGATTTTCTGATGGTACGAACCTCGTTAGTTTCAAGAATGAGCTTTGTGCGCCCGCACGTGCTCGTCCTGGAAAGTTCAAGGCCAATAACTTGAACTTGTTTAACTACGAATTACATCGCATTATCTATTCCACTTTACTTCCAAATATACTTCAAAAGATGATGTTACTGCACTTGAGCCTTCTGTTTTATATCATATTCTTAAGGGGATTCTTTTCTCTGCCCCTAAGACTATCATTCAGATGATGGGTAGATGTCGCGGAAGAGACCGCAACCTCTCTTATGCGAAGATCATCCCATGCATCTTTCAGAGATTCGATATTGACTTATCCACTTGTCCTCTGGACCCTGAGCTCAAGTTTCTCAAACTCTCTCGTCGCAGCATTGCTACTGTTCCTCCACCTACTGCACCTGCTCCTCCTGCACCTACTCCCACAGCACCTGGTCCTCCTCAGTCTTATCCTATGATATTTGAGGGTATTCATCAGCATCTATCAGATCTGCAGTCATTTTATGTTGACACTTCTAGGGAACATGAGTTCCGTGACGTTACTCGGTTCTAGGCTATTGCCAACTTATTCTCCGATCTGAGATTTGTACAGACGGGTCACTCTGCTAGCTCTCTACCTCGAGACCCTTCTGTTTCTGGCTACCGTATTGATGATGAGGCGGTCCACTCTCTGTTCCAGCCAGGGAACGCTTACGATTGGTATCATACTTCTGGTGCCACTCCTCATACTTCTGGAGCCGGCACTTCTGAAGCTGGTCCATCTGGATATGCTGGCACTGCAGCCGATGATGATGAGGATGAGGATAATAATTTCTGAGATGTTACTGTTTGAGACTGTCTATTTTTGTCTTATGTTTACTTGAAAATGCTCCGACATTCCAAGAATTATCAGTACTCTTTATTTTGGTAATGATTTGTGACTTACATAGACATATGTTTTTATGCCTCAGTTTGGCATTTGACTCACATTAGTTTATTATTCAGCACTTTATTTATTTTAGCTTTATTCTAGTATTATCTTTCTTTATGCTTCCATATAAACTGTCTGTGACAAATACCATGCCTGTGTTGTTTATACCATATATGTTTATCTTATTCTGTCTATAATGTTTATACCATGCTTGTGTTGAAATAATGTTAGAAATAATGTCTTTATTTATTATTTTGTGTTTCTTTACTGCTTGTTACTTATGCGATTATTGCGGGAGAGCTTTCTCTTTTGCAATTATTTTACTAAGTGACAACGGGAGAGAAATAAGATCTAACATCTTTTTTAATACAGGTTATGAACAAATTTTTTATTTTCTCTGTAACCGACGGTATATATTTTTGAATTGATCCAAACCAAGATGTTATATCGGCAAGGTTTGTCAATTATCAAAATGGGAGAGATTGTTGGCCCATTGGTCATGGTCAAACCTGATTTTAATAATTGATCAAACTCTATCTCGATATAAATGCAAGTCAATTCAGATGCTTACCAACAACGTTTTGGACACTGCTCAACGATGGATATCTACTCTATTCAAGACCGAAGCTGTTTGTCTCTCAGAATGTATTTCCTTTAAAGCAATGTAATTTTTTATTTTATTGAGTCTAGGAATATATTGTACACTAAGTCGTACTGACAAATAGGCTATCCTAAAATCATTTTTGAAAACTGACCTATCTTTTTAAAATGACCTATGTTTTTGAAAAATATCTATTTTATAAAATGCTTCTGAATGACTTTTCAAAAAGCCAAAATTATTTTTCACAAAATCAACTGACCAAACCCTGACAGAACTTGGCCAGAGTTCGGCCAAGTTGAACGTTATGTGAATGTTTGATTTTGAACTTGGTCTCCCTTCAGTTGTGGTTGGTTACAAAGAGTTCTGTCAGAATTCTGCCTGAATTCTGTCAGAGTTATGCCTTTAGAAAAACTATAAATAGAGAAGAATTTCGATCATTTCAAATCACCAATTAACTTTCAATCTCTTCTCTTCTAAATCTTACATTTCTTTCAAAGAGTTCTAAAAAGCTTCCATTTTCAAATCCTAAGCCAGTTACAATCCTCTAGTCGATTTGCCAGTACGGTACGATCTAGAAGTTTCAGAGCAATTGTAATCATAGGCTTGATTGAAGATACAACTTTTCACAATTGAAGTTGGTCGAGTTCTTCGTATCAAAGCTCGCGTCTGTAGAAGTTGCAAGGACTTCGTATGAAAACTTGCAAAATTTTCCAATAGTGGATTCAAGTGGAAGCTAGAGTTCTTCTGACTGGACTAGTCCTCACAAGAGGAAAACCAGTATAAATCTCGGTGTTTGCGTTTGCCTTCTGATCACCTTTTTATTACTGTCATTTATTTTATGATTATTATTATATCTATGATTTAACTGCTAACGATTTTTTTAATTAGCAATATCCCGATGCCTACTCTATTCATCCCCCCCTCTAGAGTATTCTGCTTTATGATTTCGTTCCTACAGAATTTATGTGCACGCAGTTCTGAGCCCTCATGTATACTTCATGTACACCAATCTACGGGCTTTTATGTGTAAATCATGTGCGTAACATAACTTGTCTGGATCCTTGTGTATTGATTAGGGTATAGGAGAGTATAAATAGTCATGTGAACAATTCCAAAGTAGTATAACCATGTGAGCCTCTTTAGTATATTCATGTGCAAATCCAACCGTTTGCATGTCGACTTTGTACACTACATCACTAGTCACTGATAGTTCTCTACTTATAGTAGATATTTCCATTACAGTTCTCTCTTTTACATCATGTACATTCTTTTAGTTTTTATGTATCGTACTCTCTTGCATGTTTATATTTTCTAACCTGTTATGATCTGCGTGAGATGTATTGTGCTCGCTCCTGTCCTGACTGGACCTGTTGAAAATATTACAGAGGATGATGAGGAACCCAGCACCCCTTACTATGGAGCTTGCCTAGATGACACTCGCGACCTGGACCCTTGGGAGGTTCAGGCAGCTGCTGAGGATGATACACAAGCATAGTATAGATAGTTTAGACTGTTCTTACTTTTTATGTCAGTTGTTGTCCTTGATTTCAGAATTGTATTATTATGGAGATGTTGAGACTTGTGTTTGATAATTTTGATTTATTTCACTTCTGTTTGAACCTCAGTTTTGAGGATTTTCTTACCTATTCCATCGTGCTATATTCTACCTCAAGATTGTGATTGAGTTGTACCTTCTGTGACTTGGCCTCCAGTTGGAGAGTATTTTATATTGTGTTAGTTATGTTCATGACCTAGAACAGCGTTCTACTGCCGACACTGCGACGTAGGCTGGACGTACCCACTTCTCGTGACCCCTACACTGGGTGCTGGTCGTGACAGATCGCCTTAAAGTTGTTTTCATTTCCAATCCATTTTGTAAGTTTTCTTTTGAAGGTGTCTTTACTTTTGGTTCATGTAATAAGGGATATGATGTATGGGCATTGTGGCTATTCTCAAAAGAGTTTCAAAGAGAGATATATAAGCCAAACCATAGAATTTTGAGTCGCAAGCTTTGTACCTTGTAATTCTATGAAGTTATCAATAAAAGAAATACTTTTTATTTCAAGTCACTCTGTCAAATTTGGTTTTCTGTATTTTAAATGTTCTTCTTACGTTATGTTTTGTATTGTCTAGTTGTCTTATGCATGTAATGGCTTTATGCAAGCACAACTTAGGCTTGCACGACAATATGCCTTAGCGAGGACGAACGATCCCGCAAGGATCAAAGCGGGACGAACGACCCTAGCGGGATCGGGGCGTGACAAAGTGGTATCAGAGTACGACTTTACGTCCTTGGCCTCTTTCAAATATCATTTTCGAAAAGTATATAAAGTATTTTGATGGATTTTAATGGTCCCAATTTTTGAGTTATAGAAACCAATGTCCCATATAATAAGTCCATAATATTTTATGAAACTGACAGAAGTTACACTTTTTGTAGAGGAATGGCAAAAGGAGGCAGCCAGAATCCTTCTCGAGCATCCGGTACGACCGACCCGCTAGAACGAATTTTGGACATGATGGAAACTCAGCGGAAGGATGCTAAGGATTGTATGAAAACTCAGCAAAAACAAGCTGAGGATCGTAACATGGCCAAGCAGATGCAGCTGTATGCCTTGACCCAGATAGTAGCTTCGTTTGCAGCCTATCATAATACCACCATAGCGACCAACCCGATTGGAACTTCCGAGATTGGGCCCGTAGATGCTGTGAGCCCCAACAGGCTCGCAAGAAACCGTTTGAGCCATCAGATTTTATGAATGCTATGCCTCCAGAGTTTGAGGGCAGAACGTCACCAGATAAGGTGATGGACTGGATCAAGAAAATCAAATGTATGTTCCCGTTTCTTGGAGTTTCTAGCAGCAAGAAGGTGGCTTGTGCCACCCTACAACTGAGACTACGAGCAGACGATTGGTGGAAAGCCAAGAAATTGGAACTGTACACTATGGCCAGAGACGAAAAGATTTTATGGACTATGTTCAAGCATGCCTTTCTGGAACAATATCTACCTTCTGCCATCAGTCAGAAGATCGAGGACGAATTCATGTCACTGAAACATGGGAGCTTGTCCGTGGAGGACTACGAGTCAGAGTTTGCCAAACTCGCAAAGTTTGCTAGTACAATGATTCCTAATGAGAGGGCTCGCATGAATCGGTTCATAAAAGGTCTGAACGGTGACATTCAAAAAAGTGTCCTGAACCGAGAGTGTGAATCCTATGCCAAGACCTTTGAGGCAGCGGTGCAAATAGAGTAGTTTAAACTACGGACTGCACCAGTGAAAGTTCAGATCGGTCATAATCAGCCTATAAAAAGGTACCATGACGGGGAAATAAAAACTGACAGAGAGCAAAACAATAAGCCCGAGTGCACCTTCTGCGGCCGACGGGGACACATAAAGGAGAATTATCGTTCAGCTAATGGAGAGTGCTTCAACTGTGGACAAAAGGGTCATTGAGCTATGAATTGTCAGAATAAGAGAGTTCTGCCACAGAACCATAACAATACTGAGGAGCATGGGCCGCTGAGGGACCTACCGCCGATTCGAGACAATATGCACTTTGAATATTGAGAAGGCTACGAGTTTACAACATGCTGACGATTGAACGTGAGCAAGATCTCAATGGTGGTGACTTATTTTAGTTTTGAGGACAAAACTCCTTTTGGGTGGGTAATTATGTAGTACCCCGCTCCTCGCGGTTCACTATGTAATACCTTTGGCTTGTTGGCTCAGTTTCGACTGAGTCAATGGGGAAGCATTTGTCGGTATCGTTGGATCACGGATGAAATACAATGAACCTTTCCAACTGATAGATCGATTTCTATTGAAATGAGTCCAAGAGTTTTCAGTTTCGTTGGATGTTTTCTCGTTGTTTGATTTTGATGAATGTGTTTTCATGTTGGTTTTCGATGATTGATTTTTATTGTTCTCTTTTATCGTATTATGCATTCATTCCGAATCTTAAAAAAAAAGATTAAAGTATGCTAATTAAATGTTGGTGCCAATGTAGGACACATAGACGGTGTGTGATCGGTGCGTGAAGTCCCTCCTTCTCTCAAGTAGATGCATTTTGGTGAGTTGTTTTGACCGAGCTACCATTTATCTCCACCCCTTAACAAAATTATCTCCAGTCCACTCTTTTGTTGTGTCCCAGTGATCAACGATACCACAATAACAAAATATAAGAGAAGATAAATGAATGAATCACATAAAATTTGGAACTGTCGCTTACTTGCTTCAATATGAACTGTTATACGCTCTTATGAATTGCTTAAAAGAGATAGCTCTGTATGGAAAACACGGCCTGACCATGCAAAATAAAAGAAGATGAAGATGAAAATGTTTATATGTTGCTAGACTAGTGCATAAAAGTTTTATTTGATAGCTGCGTTCGTATTGGTCTGGACAACTTGTGCACAGGGTAGTAATCTATCGAACGATTCTGGGGACACCTGGAATTGCTCGGCTTATGAGGGAACATGACACCCTGGGGCTAGAAGTCCCCACGATCAGGGGGAGTCAGTCTATTAGTGAGATGGACTAGAACGTCCCAACTGCTAATAATGGGAATACCATTGCTAATAATGGGAATACCATAGACTGACAAGTAGTTAGGTTCATGCATATAGACATGATTTATTGTAAACCTAACATGCAGAGATGGAATGTAAGTTTTATTTATATATATGTAAATTGTGCTAACATGTTTTGTGCAGGGATGACTGTCGACGATGGGTAAGAATGATTATGCAAGTGCTTTCCATTGTTTATGTTTTATATGAATTATTAAAAAGAACCTAGACAAGTAGAAAGATCACATAATAATGAATGCTAGCTTCACTGTCTACTTAGTGCATATTTATGTGAGTTTGGCCAATAGCCGCTCACTAGTACATGTTGCGTACTGAGCTACGTTGTGGGCATCATTTCAGATCGCACGAGACAGAGGGACTTTCGCTGAGGCGCTAAAGCTCGTCTAGCCCAGTGGAGATTGTTTGATCACCTCGGCGCTGTTTTCATTTCCAATCCAATTTACAAGTTTTTTTTGAAGGTGTCTTTACTTTTGGTTCATGTAATAAGGGATATGATGTATGGGCATTGTGGCCATTTTCAAAAGAGTTTCAAAAAGAGATATATAAACCAAACCATAACATTTTGAGTCGCAAGCTTTGTACCTTGTAATCCTATGAAGTTATCAATAAAAGAAGTATTTTCTATTTCAAATCTCTGGGTCAAATTTCGTTTTCTGCAATTTAAATATTCTTCTTGCGTTGTGTTTTGTATTGTCTAGTTGTATTGTGCAGGTACTGGCCTTGTGCAAGCACAACTTAGGCTTGCACGACATCACACCTTGGCGATAATAAACTATCCCACAGGGACCAAAGCGAGGACGAACAACCCTTGCGGGATCGGGGTGTGACAATTGTAAGCCGAGTCGACATGTTCAGTTGTAAGCCTAAATGGCAAGTAATTCAGTTATCTATTCAAAAGTCTTATAATCTGTTGTAAATTTTGTATTCAGATGTAAGTCTTGTAATCTATTGTAATTATCAATAAGAGATATTTTTTCTTCATATCATGTTACGACTTTATTTTATCTGCTTGGTTTGCTACGATGCCATTATTTTCTGATAAATACCAGAAACTGTCATGGCTTTGCCTTATACAAGTACAATCTAGACTTGTACGACATTGCACACAACGGATAGTTTTTGATCTCCCACAGGAACGGGGCGTGATAATATGGACCTCAACCGACCTACTGCCACCATAATGCCACAAGAGAATGTTCAACGGTGACCCGTGTCACGCCCCAATCCTGCTGGGGTCGTTCATCCTCGCTAAGGCGTAATGTCGTGCAAGCCTAAGTTGTACTTGCAGAAGGCCAGTACCTACACAATACATCTAGACAAGACAAAACATAACACAAACAAAAAATTTAAATGTACAAAACTAAATTTGACATAGAGATTTGAAACAAAAAATATTTATTTTATTGATAACTTGACATGATACAAAATACAAAGCTTGTGACTCAAAATGCCATAGCTTGGCTTACATCTTTCCTTTAGAACTCTTTTTAAGAATAGCCACAATCTCATACATCATATCCCTTATTACATAGACGAAAAGTAAAGGCAACATCAAAATAAAACTTGCTAACTGGACTTCAAAATGAAAACAGCTTCGACACAATCGAACAAGCTCTACTGGGCTGGACGAGCTTTAGCACCTTAACAAAAGTCCCTATGTATCATGCTTATCTGAAATAGTGCCCACAACGTAGGTTAGTATACGACACGTACTGGTGAACGACTATTGGCCAAACTCACATAAATCTGTACTAAGTAGACAGTGAAGCTAGCATTGATTATTATGTGATCTTTCTACTTGTCTAGGTTCTTTTTAATAATTCATAAGAATCATAAGAAATAGAAAGCACTTGCACAATAATTCTTACCTATCGCCGACAGTCATCCATGCATAAGACAAGTTAGTACAATTTGCATATATGACTAAAACTTACATTCCGTCTCAACATGTTAGGTTTGTAATAAATCTCACTATATGCATGAACCAAACTACGTGGTGGTCCAAGGGTCGTTCCCCATGATTAGCAGTTGGGACATACAAGTCCGTCTCACTGATAGACGTAACACCCCCTAATAGCGAGTTTCTTTTACATCAAGGTGCCCAATCTCTCCTAGGCCGAGCGACTCCCGGTGCCCCAGAAATTGCTCGAGAGACTATACCTTGTGCACAAGGTGTCCTAGACCAATACATAAGATACATTCTATCACATAAAAACATTTTATTGCATATTGAACAACATGCATCTGATTTTTTTCTTCGATAGGGACATAATTCTATTCTTTCATATCGATTCAATATCAAACCAATTAAAGTTTTCTATAACATATCTTGTGTAAAGAATACTATGGAAACATATGAACATGCATACTGAGCAGGTAATATAGTAGCTCTATAATCTCACTACCAAAATACACTCATTTAGCGACGGTTTTTTAGCGACGGAAATTTTCCGTCGGTATTAGCGACAGTTTCGTGGCCGCTCAGCGACGGATTACCGACTACACGTTTTTGCCATTTTTATTTTAATTTTAGGGGGAGGAAAGGTCGCACATCCGTCGCTAGACTGTCGGTGTTATAGCGACGAATTTTTCGTCGTCGCTATACAGTCGATTATTTGGCGGAAATTGTGTAGAAAATTGGCGGGACATATTTTCGACAACTTAGCGACGGATATTCAGTCGGCACTTATCAAAAAAGGCGACTGCTGGGCGACAGTTTTTTACCAGTCGCGAGTCCGTCGCTATATAAACGTACCAGACTTTAAATGAAACGGCGAGAGGAACTTTTCGTATTCCCCCCAAATTCACTCTCCTCTCTCTCTCTCTATCTCTCTCTCTCTCTCTCGCCGGTGTCGGCTTCGGTGATCGGCGTCGGTGTCGTCGTCGGCGTCGGCATCCTCTCCTTTCTCTCTCCCGAAGGTAACCCTCTCTCTCTCTCTCTCTCTCTCTCTCTTGCGGTGTCGTATAGGGGCTGGGAGACGCGCTTGGGGCTGGGCCGTCCGGGGCCTGGCGGCTGGCTTGGGTCGGGGGCTGGGCGGTGGGCTTGGGGCGGGGGCGTCGGAAGCTGGGCGGCGGGCTTGGGGTTGGGGCGTCGGGGGCTGGGCGGGGGCGTCGGGGTCTGGGAAGCGGGCTTGGGGTTGGGGCGTCGGGGGCTGGGCGGCTAGCTTGGGTCGGGGTCTGGGCGGTGGGCTTGGGGCGGGGGCGTCGGGGTCTGGGAGGCAGGCTTGGGGTTGGGGCGTCGGGGGCTGGGCGGCTTGCTTGGGTCGAGGTCTGGGCGGTGGGCTTGGGGCGGGGGCGTCGGGGTCTGGGAGACGGGCTTGGGGTTGGGGCGTCGGGGGCTGGGCGGCTTGCTTGGGTTGGGGTCTGGGCGGTGGGCTTGGGGCGGGGGCGTCGGGGTCTGGGAGGCGGGCTTGGGGTTGGGGCATCGGGGGCTGGGCGGCTGGCTTGGGTCGGGGGCTGGGCGGTGGGCTTGGGGCGACGGCGTCGGGGGCTGGGCGGCTGGCTTGGGTCGGGGACTGGGCGGTGGGCTTGGGGCGGCGGCGTCGGGGGCTGGGCGGCTGGCTTGGGACGGGTGCGTCGGAGCTATTTGCAACCGACGCACACCCATAAGCACTATTCATATATATATGCAACCGAACTACTGGGCGGCAGGCTTGGGGCGGCGGGCTTTGGTCGGGGGCGGCGGGTGGCTTTGCTTCTCAAATTCATCTGAGTTTATATATTGGCTAAATAATGTGTTATCCATATTGGGTGTTCCATTAGTTTGGTGGTGTTTGGATTAGTAAATGTGAATATATATAGGGTTTGAATTCATGGTGTATATATTCACTGTCTCAAGGACAGTGCGAGTTCTATCAGTTGTGTGCTTCTGTATAGATGTATATATCTATACATCTAGCTGTGATATACATATGTGTATATGACAATCTCAGTTAGCGACGGACTAGTTACCGGTTAGCGACGGATATTTCCAGCTCCATTAATTGCACTAATCTATGGTACGACATGGTGATCAGGACATAGTCCCTGCAGCCATTCGACTAGCGAGGCAGAAACTATGTTGCCATAGATAAAGTTGCCTGTCCTACGACCCTCATCCCTCGGCAATGATGATACGACAACCTATCACTATATCTTATATAGTAGTAGATGATGTCTTAGTATTACATTAGTGAGTTCATCTTGATTCTGTTACGTACGTCCTTCAGATACTAGATACGATAAGGTTAACATATACTACATGATATGTATACAGAATATAGATGATTCACACTAATGTATGCTAGAATAAATCTTGGGTTGTGTTCTGAGCCATCCGTTCTCATACTTAAAACACATAGGAATTAGTAGTGTGAGAGCGCTGAAGAGAGTGAGAGCGCCAGAGGGGGAAGGAGAGAGAGAGAGTAAAATAGTACGACATGGTGAAGTAGTACTGTATTTTGGCTCCAGTTCCAGCTCCATTTGATCTACGGTACGATATGGTGATCAGGACATAGTACCTGCAGCCATTCGACTGGCGAGGCAGAAACTATGTAGCCGTAGATAAAGTTGACTGTCTTCCGACCCTCATCCCTCGGCAATGATGATACGACAACCTATCACTATATCTTATATAGTAGTAGATGATGTCTTAGTATTACATTATGTGAGTTCATCTTGATTCTGTTACGTTCTTCAGATACTAGATACGATAAGAACATATACTACACCATATGTACAGAACATAGATGATTCACACTAATGTATGCTTGAATGAATCTTGGGTTGTCTTCTGAGCCATCCGGTACTCAAATTACATGATGGTTCCTTTAGTTAGCTTGCTTATGTTACAATTATATTATTTGTGACTATCGATCTTACCAGATGGCACCCATGACCCGAGGAGCGGCACGTCGTTTGAGAAAAACAGTGAATGCTGAGGTGGCTCCTCCTACAGTTAATGAGGAAGTGGCACCGGTTGCTAGTGAGACCGGGAGTTCTATTCATCCAGCACAGGTAGCTTGTGAGACCGAGAGGACTCTTCATGCAGTCCTTGCAAGGGACGACAGCTCTCCTCGCGCCAAAAATCTCGCTTTTTCGAGGTGGTTGCGTGAACGTATCACTGAGCATTTGCGTGAGCAGCGTGGTTCTCATTAGCTATTTGTACTTATTTGTATTGGACTATTTGTATTGGGTTATTTTTGTATTGGACTACATATTGAGTTGTTTTTGTATTAGAATATTTGTACTGTCCTCCGACCCTCATCCCTCGACAATGATGATACGACAACCAACAAGAGAGAATACTAGATCCATCTCAGTATGATGTATACTCTGAGAGATCACATTTACAAGAATGATATCAGTAGTGGGATTGAGTGCTGGAGGAGATATTATCAGAGTATACGTCCTACTCAGATGGGTCTCCCACCGTTACTAATTTTTTCTGACAGCATAGTGGATGTGCTCCGTCAACAGATTCTTGCTCCGAGCCAAAACTTTGCCCCGTAGCTCAAGTAGACATCCTTCGTGTAGAGCTCGAGTGAGAGGTTCCTGACAGCATGGTGGTCTCCTTTGTCAAAGTATCCGTGCTCATCCCACATTGGTTGTGGGACGAGCACGGATACTTTGACAAAGGAGACCACCATGCTGTCAGGAACCTCTCACTCGAGCTCTACACGAAGGATGTCCACTTGAGCTCTGGGGCAAAGTTTTGGCTCGAAGCCAGATTCTGTTGACGGAGCACATCCACCATGCTGTCAGAAAAGAATAGTAACGGTGAGAGACCCATCTGAGTAGGACGTATACTCTGATAATATCCCCTCCAGCACTCAATCCCACTACCGATATCATTCTTGTAAAGGTGATCTCTCAGAGTATACGTCCTACTCAGATGGATCTCTCAGAGTATCCTCTCCGGTTGGTTGTGTTCTGAGCCATCCGTCCCAGGGATTTGATTCTGTATTTTGGTTTCTGTATTTTGGCTCCAGCTCCATTTGCATTAATCTACGGTACGACATGGTGATCAGGACATAGTCCCCGCAGCCATTCGACTGGCAAGACAGAAACTATGTAGCCATAGATAAAGTTGACTGTCTTCCGACCCTCATTCCTCGGCAATGATGATACGACAACCTATCACTATATCTTATATAGTAGTAGATGATGTCTTAGTATTACATTATGTGAGTTCATCTTGATTCTGTTACGTTCTTCAGATACTAGATACGATAAGAACATATACTACACCATATGTACAGAACATAGATGATTCACACTAATGTATGCTAGAATGAATCTTGGCTTGTGTTCTGAGCCATCCGTTCTCACACTTGAAGATAAATCGAATTATAACGACGGATATTAGGTTACTCTTCAGGATAATTGATGTCTATTTTATATTAATTTGGTTTGGTCTATATGATTCTTGGATAATTGGCGTGCATTAAATTCGTATGTACATATTTGGTCTATGTGATTCTTGGATAATTGGTGTGCATTATATATTGGTTTGGTTTATGCATATTTTTGTGAACAGGAAAAGTGCTACAATTTTTTTTTCAAAAAAATTCTCAGTTACCGACGGACTAGTGACCGGTTAGCGACGGATATTTTCAGCTCCATTTGCATTAATCTACAGTACGACATGGTGATCAGGACATAGTCCCTGCAGCCATTCGACTGGCGAGGCAGAAACTATGTAGCCGTAGATAAAGTTGCCTGTCCTCTGACCCTCATCCCTCGACAATGATGATACGATAACCTATCACTATATCTTATATAGTAGTATATGATGTCTTAGTATTACATTAGTGAGTTAATCTTGATTCTGTTACGTTCTTCAGATACTAGATACGATAAGAACATATACTACACCATACAGAACATAGATGATTCACACTAATGTATGCTAGAATGAATCTTGGCTTGTGTTCTGAGCCATCCGTTCTGATCAAGCATCTTCCTTCTCCTCTCCTCCACCATGGCTCTGAACCAATCTGCTCCTCCCTACTTTCCTTCTTTTTATTTGACTCTCTCAGCCACATATGACATCCAGCTCAAGTGTAGAGTCGGAGGAGAAGAAGTGGGCAAGAAGAGGAGGGGGAAGCAGCACAGCCGACGGCATGACCCGGAGGGTGTGCATAGGAGAACTATGAAGAAAACCTATGTACTTCCTCCGGGTCATGCCGCCGGCTGTGCTGCTTCCCCCTCCTCTTCCTGCCCACTTCTTCTCCCCCGACTCTACACTTGAGCTGGATGTCATATGTGGCTGAGAGAGTCAAATAAAAAGAAGGGAAGTAGGAAGGAGCAGATTGGTTCAGAGCCATGGTGGAGGAGAGGAGAAGGAAGATGCTTGATCAGAACGGATGGCTCAGAACACAACCCAAGATTCATTCTAGCATACATTAGTGTGAATCATCTATGTTCTTATCGTATATAGTATCTGAAGGACGTAACAGAATCAAGATGAACTCACTAATGTATGCTAGAATGAATCTTAGGTTGTGTTCTGAGCCACTCGTTCCGATACTTGGGAATTAAGTCATTCGACTGGTGAGGAAGAAACTATAAGGCTACTTGCATGTTCTTCCAACTTTAAATTACAAGATTACTACATTAGGTTACATAAATCACTAACCTCATCGCGGCCAATGTTTACAGTCTTGGTCTCAACTGTCTTCGATGCTATGATCCCATGCTTTCGGAAAATAGACAACGTAGACTCCATGGAATAGAATGGCCTTACATGCAAATCGCCTGTGATTATGTATCTTTTCCCTCCTTTCACAAACACGCCATCCTTGTTACCTCCATCTGCAACCCCCTCCCATGCAATATCCTCATCCATTGCCTTACCACAGGGACATCGAGCGCTAATAACCGAACTATACAGACGGTGAGTCTTGATATAGCACTCAAATGTGGGGCACCCATAAATTCACCGTGGTTTTAAATCATCGACAATGAGTTTTAAACCCTCACGTAGCCTTTCTGCTTCACTTCTAGGCTCGAGCAGGATCTTCTTGCAAGCTTCGGTCTCCAGATACTTAGTGTCAAGATTCTGGACGCTTTCGTAGAGCATGTCAACGCATCCTAGCGTTAATTTCCTGCCGAGGAAATTGACGCTAGGATGCGTTGACATGCTCTACGAAAGCGTCCAGAATCTTGACACTAAATATCTGGAGACCGAAGCTTGCAAGAAGATGTTGCTCGACCCTAGAAGTGAAGCAGAAAGGCTACGTGAGGGTTTAAAACTCAATGTCGATGATTTAAAACCTAGGCAAATTTACGGGTGCCCCACATTTGAGTGCTACACCAAGACTCACCGTGATGAGGTTAGTGATTTATTTAACCTAAGACATGGGATCATAGAATCGAAGACAGTTGAGACCAAGACTGTAAACATTATGTGAGTTCATCTTGATTCTGTTACATCCTTCAGATACTAGATACGATAAGAACATATACTACACAATATGTACAGAACGTAGATGATTCACACTAATGTATGCTAGAATGAATTTTGGGTTGTGTTCTGAGCCATTCGTTCCCATACTTGGCAATTAAGCATGTGAAATAGAACTGATTATGTTTAGTTTGTCTTACGATACAGATTTTCACATCCAAATTGAAATGGATCGTTACTTCGTTGTTCGTATATGGATGTACTAGCGGATCAACCTCCTGGACCGTAGGTACTTATAAGTATTGACCGTGTCGGATTAGTATCGATCTATCGTTTTGGTATGGACCGTATCGGTTGGTATTGGTCTTAGCGAATTGGTATCGTCCTATCCGATATGTATCGGCCATATAGCCATTAAGTCATATTGGCCTTATCGATTTGGTATCGGTCATATCCGATAGGTATCGGTCGTGTTGGATTATTATATACCATTTCGGATTAGTATCGTAGAAGGTTTAGTAACAACTGTACTTGGATTTCTCTCTTCTAGAGCTAGATTACCATTGCAAGAGAGTCACGAGAGCGTAGATGGCCAGTTACAGAACATACATACTTCATTTTCAATATCGCTTTTCCTGATGGAAAAGAAAGTATGTATGTTACTGTAACTGGCCAATCACGATCTGGTGATTCTCTTGCAATGGAATTCTAGCTCGAGAAGAGAGAAATCCAAGTACAGTTGTTACTAAACCTTCCACGATACTAATCCAAAATAGTCTATACTAATCCAACACGGCCGATACCTATCGGATATGACCGATACCAAATCGATAAGATCCTAGCTATTCGGCCGATACATGTACATATCGGATATAGGACGATACCAATTTGTTAAGGCCAATACCAATATGATACGTCCTATACCAAACCGATAGACCGATACTAATCTGATACACTAGATACTAAGTACATCTGGCCTATACCAGCGGATCCACAAATTATTGCACGATAGGCCCAACGACTCCAGTTACATCCGGTTATTGGTGAGTACATGATTACATAGTAATTCTGTTAGTCTTGTGATACAGATTTTTACTCTCTCATGCTACCAACGTCACAACTTTTCCAGTGCTGCTCCCTCTAATGATGATGAACGCAAAAAACCAACGTCACAACTTTTATAAAACGATAAATTTCTTTACCCTATACGATAAATTTTTGTTGTCAGAAAGACGGCTCCTAGGACTCGTCGAGGTGGTGCTGCTAGTCGAGGAAGGGGTCGAGGCAAGAAAACCTTGGAGGTCGACATGGAGGAAGTCTCCGTCGTCAAACAAGAGCCGGTGACTGTTAAGGAGAAGGTGTTACCAAAGGTCGAGGTCAAGGAAGAACCGATGACCATCAGGAAAGAGACTGCTCCCAAGCTTGAAGCTAAGGAGGAGCCACCGTCAGAGAGTAGTAGCATCGGGACCGACCCTCCTGTCCCTACAGAAGACCTCAACCAGATTGAGCCTTCGTATGCAAAGTGGCTGATAGAATGGTACATGCCTCAACACAACTATCATCCCTGGCTGTGAGGATTCATCGTCTGACTTGGGGTCTTTGTTGAGGCCAAAGTCGATTTTCCTATGTATTTTGGAATATTTGTGAAAATTTTGGAATATTTGTGCTATGATCGGTCGGTCGCCAGCGATGGATATTAGGTTACTGTAACTGGCCAACTCTTTCCTATGTGTTTTGGAATATTTATGAAAAATTTGGAATATGTGTGCAATGATCGGATTATAACGATGGATATTGGGTTACTCTTCCGGATAATTGATGTCTATTTTATATTAATTTGGTTTGGTCTATATGATTCTTGGATAATTGGTGTGCATTAAATTCGTATGTGCATATTTGATCTATGTGATTCTTGGATAATTGGTGTGCATAATATATTTGGTCTATGTGATTGTTGGATAATTGGTGTGCATTATATATTGGTTTGGTTTATGCAAATTTTTTGCGAACAGGAAAAGCGTTGTAATTTTTTTTCAAAATATTCTCAGTTAGCAACGGACTTGTGACCGTTTTGCGACGGTCATCACCAGTTTACGACTACTTTTCGACGGTTATTCCGTCGCTAACTGGATATTTGAAAATTTTTCCAGGTAGCGACGGATGATCGACGGATTATCCGTCGGCATGGTATATTGTTCGACGGAATAGCGACGACCTATCCGTCGCCCGTATTCTGGAAATAACAAGAATTTTCATAACAAGGTCGACGGTTAATCCGTCGCTATTCGGTCGACATATATCGACGGATTAGCGACTACTCTTCCGTCGCCATGGTGCTGGAAATGCCAAGCATTTCCAGAACCTGATCGACGGATAGTCCGTCAAAACGCCATCGCCAATCCGTCGTTAGTTACCGACGTATACCGACTGATTAGTGACGGAAAGATACAATCTGATACGCTGTTACGACGGGTTATCGACGGAATGTTACGTCGCTATTGTCTACACAGTTCAGTACTTAATAGTTGAAATGGACGACAGTCCGTCGGAAATGCGTCGCTAATGCTTCGTATTGTGATGTCGAAAATCCGTCGCTATACCGTCATGTGACGACAACTTAGCGACGGACCGTTATTAGCGACGAGCTGATTGCCGACGGATTTTTTTGGCCAAAATTCGTCGATTATAGGTCGCTAATAGTGATTACCGTCGGTTTAGCGACAGATGTGGCCGTCGCTAAAACGATAAATTTTGGTAGTGATCTAGCAAGTGATCCATTTTATTTATCTTCTCTTATCTTTTGTTATTGTGGTATCGTTGATCACATGGACGCAATAGAAGAATGGACTACAGATCATTTTATTAAAGTGTGGAGAAAAATGGTAGTTCGGTAGAAGCAACTCACCAAAATGAATCTACTTGAGATAGTGAGGAACTTTGTGTACCGATCGATCATGTACCGCCCATGCGTCCTACATTGGCACCAATATTTGATTATCATACTTCAATCTCTTTCTCCCAAGATTCAGAATGAATGCGCAATGCGATAAAAAAGAACAATGAAAACCAATCATCGAAAACAAACACAAAAATGCATTCTTCAAAATCAAGCAGCGAAAAAACATCCAACGAAAACTGAAAACTCTTGGACTCATTTCAATAGAAGCCGATCCATTAGTTGGAAATGTTCATTGCATTTCGTCCGTGATGCAATAATACCGACAAAGGTTTCCCCATTAACTCAGTAGAGACTGAGCCAACAAGCCGTAGGTATTACATAGTAAACCGCGAGGAGTGGGACACTACATAATTATCCACCAAAAAAGATCTTGCTCACGTTCAATCGTCAACATGTTGTAAACTTGGAGCCTCCGCAACTGCTCATTGTGTAAATTATTTCGAATTGGCAGTAGGCCCTGATTGTCCACGTTCAGTATTCGTATTTCGGTTCTGCAATACAGGAGGCTTATTCCGATAGTTTCGAGAAATATGGCCCTTCTGGCTGCAGTTGAAGCACTCATCAGTGGCAAGAAGGCACTTCTCCCTTGTATGCCCTTTCTTGTCGCAGAAATTACAATCTGGCCTATGGTTTTGCTCTCCATCAGTTTTTTTCCCGTTATAGTATCTTTTTACAGGCTGATTGTGGCCAGTCTGAACTTTCACTAACGTGCTCCTCAGGCTAAAATGTTTCATTTGCACCGCCGCCACAAAGGCCTTGGTATATGATTCACACTCTCGGTTCAGAACACCCTTTTAAATGTCATCGTTCAGACCCTGGATGAGTCGATTCATGCAAGTCTTCTCATTAGGAATCATTTTTCTAGCAAACTTTCCCAATTTGGAAAAGTCTGACTTGTAGTCCTCTATGGACATGCTTTCCTGTTTCAGTGACATGAATTCGTCCTCCATCTTCTGAATGATGGCAGGAAGAAGATATTGTTCTAAAAATGCTTTCTTGAACGTGGTCCAAGAAATCTTTTCGTCTCTCGCAGTTGCGAGCAGTTGCGAGCAGTTCTGGCTTCTTTGCTTTCTACCAATCATCTACTCACAATCTCAGTTGTAGTATGGCACATGTCACTTTTTTGCTACTCGAAACTCCTATGAATGCGAACAGACGTTCCATTTTCTTGATCCAGTCTATTACCTTATCTAATGATGTTTTGCCCTCAAATTCTGGAGGTTTTGTGTCCAAGAAGTCCTTTGGCTTAAAGGACGGGTGCATGTGCGCTGGCTGGTGCTCGTTACTATCCACGGACCCAATCTCGGGAGTTCCAGTCGGGTTGGTCACTCCGGTGGTATCATGTTGGGCCACAAGCGTGCTACTATCTAGGTCAAGGCATGTAGCTGCCTCTGCTGGGCCATACTACGATCGTCGGCTTGTTTCCGCTGAGTTTCCATTAGGGCCGCAATCCGTTCCACCGGGTCGGTCGAGCCCGATGGTAGAGGAAGATCCTGACTACCTCCTTTTGCCATTCCTCTACAAAGAGTGTAACTTCTATCAGTCTCATAAAATATTATGGACTTATTGTATGGGATATTGGTATTCGTAACTCAAAATCGGGACTATTGAAAGCCATCAAAATACTTTATATAATTTTTAAAAATGATATTTGGAAGAGGACAAAGACATAAAGTCGTGCTCCGATACCACTTTGCCATGCCCCGATCCCGCTAGGGTCGTTCGTCCTCGCTTTGATCCACGCGGGATCGTTCGTACTCGCTAAGGCGTGATGTCGTACAAGCCTAAGTTGTGCTTGCACAAGGCCAGTACCTGTTATGCCCCGATCCGGGAAATCGCTCGACCTCGCTAGATTTCATCCGGATCATCGTCCTCGCTGGGGCGTGATGCTGCACGAGCCTGGAGTTGCGCTCGTGCAAGACAAGATAACAAGTTCACATAAGATTATCTCAAATTGATAACATAAGTAGCGGAAGGAAAACAGAGTATACAATAAGAATCTCTTTTATTAATAATGAACTGAAGGTTACAAAGGCTTGAATAGCCCAACTTAATATGCCAACTGGCTAACAATGCTCATGATCTCTCTAGCTCACAAATGATTACATTGTTCCATATATTATGCCTCTTTATAGCCAACAAAGTAGTATTCGACCGAACATCTCCATGTTGCAAGTCCGAACGCCAATGCGGTAGCCCCCCTTAAAACGCTAAGGACTCCATGCCTCGGCGCGTCCAAGCCAAGCTCTGCCCCGAGCTGAACATAACCTGAACCTGCAAGCAAACTAGTGGGAGATTAGTGCTTTCGTCCTCGCTGCACTGATCAAGACCCACTCGCACCCAAACCAAACACTAAGTACATTTAGTGAAACATGCAACATTATTTGGTGATCTTTCTAATTAGCCTTAGGATCAGTTTCATGGCAATATTCAATATAAATTGTGTCCAATCTCGTGTCCCTGCGAAAGATATAATTAGAAATAATATGAACATAAACATAGTGATCGTACTCATCTCCTTTCCATTTTTCCTAGCCTGCAATGGTTAGAACTTTACATAAGCAATCATACAATTCACGCAATCAACCAACCATACTTAGACATATGCATAAGGGTGGCAGGCCCTGCGCCTGCACCAAATTCTAATATCAGTCTACCGGCCCTATCTATATGAAGGTTACGGTATTTCGCACCGTAATGGACTTGGCATCCTTATCTGAAGGATCTCAAACTTACTGATATCATAGCTTATCACATCACTGGCCGGTAGCAACCCTTTCTAATGATGTGCACCATAAATACCATACATAATTCCCTCCTAGGCCAAACGGTCCCGGTGCCCCGGTCGTAACCGTTCGAGGGAAGCTGTACCCGTGCATGGACCATCCGAGTCCATTGACCATACAATACATGCCATAACAAACAAGTCATATCATTCCAACCAATCTCGTGTTCCATAAACATATTCATGCTCCATAAACATATTTCATTAACTTTATCTTAAGTTCCTTCGGCATTATGCTCCAACACGTCCATATTGATGCACGACGCCCAACGGCTTAGACTTCTCATACTTATACTCAACGTGTTCCATTCATAAGTTATTCGCATAATAGCAGTTCCGTAGTTAGTCATTTCGTAGCTTCTGTGCACGAGGGCACGCTTAACGGGATAATCAATATTCTAGACCTAGTATTCAATATTCTCGGAGTCGTACACGTGATGCACATCTCGATATTGTCTTTCAATGTTCTACCATCACTGTCCTACCGTGACCCGTACATTTGATGCACATCACTTCAATTGTTCAATGTTCTATTCTTAATGTTCGACACACACTAAGACCTCTAATCATTCGAGCCACGCTCGCTAACTTGAAAAAACTTACGTATACAAGGATATATTTTATTATACGTAAAGGAATAGGGAGAGAGAGTCAAGAACCCGCCCACCTTAAGTCGATACGTCATGTCGTTTCGCCGAGCTGAAGTGGCTCGATTCCATAACTTGCTTGTACGGCTAACTCTCCTGACTTAGCCATTCCATTGAACTATTCGACTGATTTGGACTACCGTGCCCATGCCAGCATCTGTTGCAAGACGATAATTTGGTTTTGCGGAAACTTTACTGAATAAGGTAAAATGTCGACCCCTTATGATTCGACATAAAAGTATAGCCTGCACACCAGATCAATTCGAAGTCAATACTTTGTTCCAACCAAACTTAGGCTTTACATCGATACTTCATCGGGTCAACGCAACTCTTCGAGTCAACGACTCATCATAATGCACCATGCAGAGTGGGGCATTACATAATAAACCACTCAAAACAAGGTTCGTCCTCGAACCGAAACAAACACTTAAATCCAAGTGTTCCGTTGGATCATTTCATGATCTCGTGCCACTATCATTTGAATCATACAACTTAGTTTGGATCATACACATATTTTAGGCGTCCCACCAATATATGCATTCCAGCCAAGCTCAGTTGTAGGATATCGGAACAAAGCTAATATGCTCAACTTAAATCCTCAAGCACCAATCATTCTATACTCGACTTAGTCAAATCTTAGCGCCTATTCTCAAACTACTTCTCGTATGCATTATTCCATAACACGTGATCGTATTCCAAACATATCTGCATATAACTTAACTCAAAACTATCACTTCGATCCCGTAAGTTTTCTCGTTGGCCATCTAACACTCGTATTGTCTTAAGTCATTGTGCATCTGATCGCAATAATTCTCTGTAACGCCTATTCGTCTAATCGTTTCCTATCTCTCGTACAACTCAGGTCTTTCACTTAATCGTTCATAACATTTGGCCTCAATGACATGGACTAAGTCTAACATGTCCAAATTTTCTTGCCTATAATCTGTACTATGCATCGCACACAACTATTCCAATACGATCCATGTTCTCGAACTACCTACGCATTGCGTCTGGGGTTACCTCCGCTAGGTAACTTATCCAGACATCATGCTTACATTCTTCCGACACAAAAGGTCAACTTGAGTCTACGATGTTCAAAGGCAACAATCTTTTCGACCCAAGGTCTCTTACGATACGCTCATCTCTGATTCTCGACCGAGTACGAATCCTTTACTCAATTTTCGAATCGATCCTGACTAGTTCGTTTCGTAACATAGAATGTGCGCTCAACACATATAACCTAATCATTACTCAAATCGATCTACGACACAACTCTTAGGTTCATTCTACTGTTCGTTACTCTCGTGCATTACAGAATTCTTGCAATCGCCATACCGCATCACTACGCTAAGTACGTTCCTCAATATCTATTCGATCATCAACCAACCAAGTCTATTTACGTACTCGTTCTATCAATCATAAATTTTCTAACCATATTGATCTAGTCGAAGGCTACTCGCTAACTTTCGAAACACGATACTCGATCGCTTAGACTTATCCTCAACATGCCCTACATCATCCTTCATTCTCGACAAAATTTATTGTGCGACTTCATTGGGTCATCCTATGGGACTTCAACATTCACTTAATTTGGCGGTCAAGTCTCCTAGGGTCATCTGCCCCAAAACTATGCTTGACAATTGAAGATCATCAACGAGGGACAGTTACTACGAACCATATTATATCCTATCGCGGAGCCAAATCAATTCCCGACAATTCCTACGAGACTTTGTTCAATCCGACATAATTTTTCCAATCCATAATTTATCTAACCCCCGTGCAACTGATTTTTCGTTTACTACTCGAGTCACTCATGTACTTTCATTAACAATATCGCTAACCGATCGATATTTGTTTGTCTTGGGTATGAGTCTATTTACCCATGATTAATATCCGACACACTCTAGGCTTATCGCAACAATCCTCAAAGTCACCTTCGTATCAAACCACAAGTCTAAATCCAATTTGCCATGCCTTATAAGTTCGATCATCCCCGTTGGATGAATCACCATACTAGCGCTCATGCCGAATGATCGTCCTAGTTCGATGTGACGCATGTGCGAGGCTGGTGTTGCGCTCGCACTAGACAAGAACATCAACGTAGTGGTTATCCATAAAGTAATCCAGATACTTTCATTTCCATCCAAGTAATATCCATCCACTCTCAAATTTACTGAAGCATTCCTATCGTTACCCCCCAAACTACCATCCACTTAACTTGCATCTTATTCATCCAACAACAATGCTCAACATAATTTTCGTTCATTCGATTAGAGTATCCCCGAGTTATTACATAACGTCTTTGATACGCCTCAATACCATCGTTGATATACATAACTTGAACATCTTCCTCTACCATAAGCTCAAATTTGTTACAATCACTGCCATTATCCGAACTCGAATACGGATCAAGTCTTGTACATATCAAGATCCATTCAGTTGTAACTAACTATCATCATTGAGACACAAATTTTAATTTATATATTCATTCTCATATTCCTAACTCGTACTTCCAAATCATGCTACCGACTCATCGCGCTAACTTAAATTCTTTCGCACGATTTTTTCGTACCTACTCAACTCGTTCCGGACAAGTCTTCGTACTAACTGAACGCAAATTCGACTGAGTCAACTATTTCTGCAATAAAATATTCCCTCATGATGCTCAGCCTATCATTCGGCTTATACTTAACGAATCCTCGTTCGATGTATCATCCATGGATACGACTTCACGCATAATCATTCAACTCAATTCATCGAAGCATACTTGTATCGACTCCTATTGAGTCATTTATATTCGAGTCTTGGCACTATTTCATCCGTTGAGAACAAACCTATCGTAATGACATATCGTTTTGATGCATTCTATTGCAAGTCATCAAACGGCTTACCATAGCTATCGCTAAGTGGTATTGCATATACCACTCAGAAATCGAGCCTATCATTATCAATACAATACTTTACTGCACTGGTCGCACAAGTGGTATAGCATATACTATTCGAAATCGAGTCATTACTCGACTTTACACTAAGCATAGGTCCGACATATATTTTCCAATCAACTATCATGTCACGACCCGTACCCGCTTTTCGGACACGAGAGCGTGAGCAAGCCAGCTACGTATCGAGCGAACTCCAGCCCGACTCGAATACGTAAACACTGTCTAGAGCATGTAAACTGCCAAATCATGGCAAAACAAATCTATATCTCAATCCACAATAAAAATACGAAACATGAATGAACACTATAGGTCGTGGTCTGCAGCCCACTAGCATACATGTCCGATTAGACTCCAAGAAATAACATGAGTCTATAAACTGAATCAATAAATAGGATATATCATGATAATGACAGAAAAACATGAGCTGGATGAACTGGATAATAAACATGGTATTGATACCTGAATCCCGCAGCAATAATCATAATCATCTTGACCCCACAAGTGTCATAATCATCTGCCATCCAGAGCTGCTAACTAACTCTACGCAATAACTAACCTGAAGAGATCATCAGGTCCTCAGGGGACATAGCAAGATACATAAAAATATGTCTATCTAGCAGTTTATCATGCAATAAAGAAAATACAGGAAATAAACGAGAAAAGACCAATCAACACGAAAATACGACTATACACGACTGGAAGAACCACTACGCATAAACGTACTGCTGGCGGAGAACAAGAGAACACGATGTCACGATGTCAACGAATAACCAATAGAATACTCAAACCCTCGCCCCTAGTGTGGACTCGCAGGTTTGAACAACTACTAGCCCTCGCCCCTAGTGTGGACTCACAGGCTAGCATCACCCTCGCCCCTAATGTGGACTCGCAGGTGTGGAACAATAACTACTAACCCTCACCCCTAATGTGGACTCGCAGGTTAGCTTCACGAAATCAAGATACAGATAACTACTAACCCTCACCCCTAGTGTGGACTCGTAAGCTAACATCATCCTCGCCCCTAGTGTGGACTCGCAGGTGTAGAACAATAACTACTAACCCTCATCCATAATGTGGACTCGCAGGTTAGCTTCAAGAAATCACCCCCGTCCCTAGTGTGGATTCGCAGGTGGAAATTCCAAAAATAAGGTACAGCAGTTCCGTTATGACTTACACATCCTACTACACGATACGACTCAAGTCAAGGCACGGGAGAGAACAAATCCAGTAGAACCACAATATCCAATCATGCACGTTAAAGATAAACGAATCAAGACAAATAAACTGATACTCATGGTATATAAAGTAAAGCATATAAATCAAGAGAAACTAGAGTAACTAACTGATAACATGTAAAAAGTAGAAGAACTGTAAGCATGCAATAACTGTAGAGGGAGGCAAGGTATCTTGCCTGTAGTTTGTCCAAGGTTGTTGAGACTGTGATACCAAGCATCTAGTCCTGGCCTATCCACGAGCTAATGCTAGTACAATCTTCCAAATCTAATAGAGCATAACAACCACCAGTAACTACCAAGCATACATACACCTATAGAGATCTGTCCTTATTAGGTTTTAAGGAAAATATTTTTTTTATACAATTCATGTACAAATATCGTATACATATATTTGACCCATTATAGAGTGACATATTTATTCTATTATAAGATATCATGCTCTTATTTGCTGTAAAGATGCATCATAAAATTATATATAATATACCTACTCTTTAACATATTTTATAACTAATAATAATATGCACATGCAACTCAAAATATTGTAAGTATTGTAGATATAGGCTTAATTTGGAAAATAACTCTTTACTAGAACATACTTGTAATCACTCATATATATACATATAAAATGTATTTCATAAATTAGCTTATACAAGGCTACTTATACACTTTCATATATGAGTACATATTTACAAGTAATTCCCATGTACATTCATAAAAACATATCTATAACCATACATCTATACCTAATATATACACAGATTAATAAGGAGGGGAGGGTATAAAGGGAATTATACCTAATTAGTTAACTGTTATATGTTGCTCTCCTTCCTTGCGCCATTGTTGTCTTTGCCCTCCTGCTCATGTCTCCCGTCCACTGTGCGGTTCCATCAACGGTGTGTCTCACAGGAGTTGGACAAGCCATTCCCGAGGATGGGGCGATTCATATACGGATGGACTGAAAGAGGGCCAATGTATGGGGCTTGGCAGACGGCTCTAAAATGAGGTAAGACATGGAGACGATGTCGAGGAGGTTGCCACGGTAGGGTGTAGGCCTGTTGGAGAGGACTATGGGGTAGTCGTACGGGACTTATGAGCAATGGAGGCTGCGTGCACAGTGGTCACAATGGCTCGAGAGGAACCACAACAAGTATTGCGGTGTTTGCTGTGAAGAACAGATGGCAACTCTAGAGGGGGGTGAATAGAGTTTATAGAAAAAATATCCAATTAAAAATCAACTCTATCACAAATAAAACTAATCAGAGTAAATGCGGAATTTAAAGTGAGAAGCAAGAGAGCATACGCAAACACAGCCGATTTTAACCTGGTTTCCCTCGTGGAGGACTAGTCCAGGCCTGAGAACTCTAGCTCAGGATTAAATCCACTATTTATGAAATAGTAGTTACAACCCGTGCCTTTACTTCAGAAGAGCACGTCAACTTCTTACAGAGGATCGCAGTGGCGATGCTTGGACTTTTCCAAGCGACTTCTTGAACTCTTGCACAAGACTCCTAACTGAGAGATGCTGAGCAGTCGAGACTTAGGAAACTTGTGGCTAGTAGATGAGAAGGGTATGGCTTATATTGAGCTTAAGAGAGAAGAGAAGAGAAGATTGGATGGTTTGAAATGAGAGAATTCTAGGCCTATTTATAGGTTTTTATCAGGCAGAATTCGGCCAGAATTCTGGTAGAAATTTCAAAAATTTGGCCGTTGGACAACTAGCAACCAGCCAACCCTAAAAATTAGGGTGCTAATTTTTAGGGGACAGAGTTCGGCCCGAACTCTGTGTGGAGGCAGAGTTCGGCCCGAACTCTGTCTCTAGAGCACAGAACTGGTCCAAGGGTGGATTGGGCTAAGTTTGGATGTGGAGCTTTATGGGCTTTGGGTAGATTGTGGGTTGAGTCTCAAGAGCCCAGCATAACTCAGCTTACAATCATTCTACACTCAATAAATATAAAAGTACAGACGCGAAAAACAACTTGCAATTCCAACACTGAGCAGTCTTCGGGCTTGAGCAGAAAGTAGTCGTCGTGTGTCTTATTGAATTATCACAAGTATTATTTTGTCAACGTTATCAATATTTGGTTGACTGTGACTTTGTGTCAACAATCTCCCCCATATTGATAAGTGACAAAATAATAATTGTATATTCAATATCCATACCTGGACACATGTAACGACATAGCTCCCCCATAATAAGTGCCGAGCTTAAGAGTAGCTCCCCCATAAACAATGCTGTTAATCTCTGTTGTCCTGTTAATAACATTCTTCCAAAAGCACATATAAACCAAACAGAAATAGAATATACACATAACTCCCCCTTTTGGCATTTAGCAATATGAGAGAGATAAATTATAACTGGCAAAACACACATAAAGGAGAAGAAACTGCATATTAAAATAATGACCAAGAGTCATAACAACTGATAATAGATCTACCAATGTCTTAAAAGCATAAACCATAATGAGTCTACTACAAACCAAGTACATAAAAGTAACTAAAGCAGAAAGCAAAAAGCATAATCTAAGATCTCCAGTAGCAGCCTCAAGTAGTAGTCCAAAACCATCAATGAGCACGAGAGGGCCCGGCGTCGTCCGAAGGATCAGTAAAGGAGCGACGTGGGTCCACAAAAGCCGAGTCCGGATCCATGTAGCGACGAACCCAAAGGTCATCAATACGAAAACCCTCACGATCGGGATCTCGCTCCATAGGAATAGGTATGGAAGGAGCACGAGACATGGAATACCGGATGTCATGCAGCGAGTTGCTGATAGCACTCATCTGCAATGTGGTCCGATAGTCCAGCTGAGTCCATCGATCGTCCTCCAAAGTGAAACGATCTCGAAGCATGGCCTAAAGTGACTCAAGAGTGGCCGGAGGAGGAGGAGGATCCTGTCCGAGAGGAGGGGCATCCGGCTCATCCTCAGAATGCTCAGACACGACCGGGGAGCCAACGGCCGCATGAAGCCTTCTTGCCTTGGAGAGAAAGGCAGGGGCAGGTAAGAATGGACACTCATCAAGAGGTACATGGAACGCACGAAAGATCATAGGAAGATATAAGGCATAAACCAAAGATCTTGGCTTCTTCCTACAGTTGATCATCCAATCCATCATTGTGCGTGGGAGGTTAAAGGGAACATGGAAGTGGAGATGGTACAAAGCTGATATCTTAAAGTAGGTAACTTCATCGGTAGAACCCGCTTTGGGTAGAATAGTGTTGAAAATGATCCGATGAAGCTCATAGAAGTAAGGATTGAGGTACTTTGCCAAGCGCTTACGAGGACGTGTGTTAGGGCTACACAGGTCGTCCTTGAAACTCTCTAAAGAAATTCCTTCAGGAAAGATAAAGGATCTAGCTTCAACAAGCTTTTCCCAAGAATTAGGCTCAATAAGGTCAAGATATTCAGCTAATTCAAAGTCATCAAATGAGATATCAATACCCGCAACACGTGAATAGATACGAGTATCATCATGAGTCAAATTGCAATAAAATATTTGTATGGCACTACGATAAATGACCGAATTAGAAGTAACGAGTTCATCAAGAGGTCATTTAAATAGTGCATCATATTGTGAGAAAATTGTGAAGTTTATGGGGTGTCTCGCAAACACCGGACGTGTCCGAAAATTGCTAAACCATTCATTGGATGCGTTTAGTGATATAAAGATTCGGTCGTCGAAAGTGTTTGGATCACGTGGACGAGAAGGATTGAACAACGGATGGGTTGGTTGTTCAATTGCCGGTGCACCGGGTGGTGCAATGGGCGGCTCAACGGGAGGAGGAGCATTCGACGAGGACGCACCCTCAGTCCGAAGTCTCTTCCCACGGTTAAGCAATCGTAGAGCCATAACACAATAGATAGATAATAAAGAAATTTGAGATATAGAAAAGAAAAGAGTTATACCTCAATATGTTGAAGGATTATGAAAGAGAATGGAAAACCAAGCCTTCTCCTTGAGTTTTGGGAAGAATGGAGCCCAATAGAGGAGAAACTAGGGTTAGGGTTTTAAGAATTTTGAGTAGGAGAAGTAGAAAAGGTGGTAAGAATGAAGAAGAAGTAAGAGAAACCGAAATAAAGAGGAGGGTTTCTCTTGGTCGGGTCAATTTTTGGCCATTGGATCAAAAACAAGATCAACGGCTGAGCGTCGGCCCGATTCTGGAACAGGCAGACCGAATTCGGCCCGAACTCTGTTAGGGGCAGAGTTCGGCCCGAATTCCGGTTCCTGGGGACAGAACTGAAATCAGGCTGGGTTGAGTCAAAAATTTGTTAAGTGAAGATAAAACCAATATACTACATGAGTATAAGTATAGAAAAAGATCCAATATGTAAATAGATGGATAGCAGATAGTGAGGTCAAAACAGTAATATGAAGTTTGAAAATTTAGTATTTCAGCGAGTAATAAATAAAAATGAACCGTGTAATAAACAAGGAAATATATCATAATTCAATATTTTGAAGCTGCCATGGGTTAGCTGCAGGGGCCGGATCCCAGCTAGCGGTAGTCCTGAGGACTAGTGCACCGTGTCGCTTAGGCTTTTATGCCTTGTTGTCAGAAGGACCATTTCGGCTTGTACCCATAGCAAGTTCATCATAAGAGAATCACAATATATTCGATATTTACGCAGGTTTATTTTTAATTTATAACAGCTTCATCTAAAATTCCAAGTTCACGACAAAGAAAATTGAAGCACTCTTTGGATAATGGTTTGGTGAAAAAGTCTGCTAACTAATGATCAGTGTCAATAAATTCTAAGTTAATCGTGCCATTTTGCTGATGATCACGCAAAAAATGGTGTCGTATCTCAATGTGCTTCGTGCGTGAGTGACAAATGGGGTTCTTAGTCAAGTTTATAGCACTAGTGTTGTCACAAAAGATTGGAATATGCATGAAAGATAAATTATAGTCTTCAAGGGTTTGCTTCATCCATAGAATTTTTGCACAACAACGCCCAGCTGCTATGTATTCAGCTTCTGTTGTGGATAGTGTGACAGAATTCTGCTTCTTGCTAAACCAAGAGACTAAAGCCTTTCCTAATAAATGACACGTACCGCTCGTACTTTTACGGTCGACCTTGCATCCAGCAAAATCAGCATCAGAGTAACCAATGAGGTCAAATGATGTTGACTTGGGATACCATAGGCCCACTGTAACCATACCCTTAAGGTATCGAAAGATACGCTTAACTGCGGTCATGTGTGATTCCTTAGGATTTGCTTGATATCTAGCACACAGGCAAACGCTAAACATTATATCAGGGCGACTAGTAGTAAGATAGAGTAAACTGCCTATCATACCTCGATACTTACGTTGATCTACGGGTTTGCCGCTATCATCTGGTTCAAGTTTGGTTGAAGTAGCCATATGAGTGCTGATTGGTTTGACGTTATCAAGGTCGAATTTCTTCAGCATGTCCTTTGTATACTTCGACTGACAGATGAAGGTTCTATTTGACATTTGTTTGACTTGCAGTCCAAGAAAGTAGTTGAGCTCCCCCATCATGCTCATCTCAAACTCGGTCTGCATACACTTGGCAAAATCTTGACAAAGGGTTTCATCAGTAGAACCAAAAATAATATCATCTACATATATCTGTACTAAAAGAATAGTATCTTTGAAAGATTTTATGAAAAGTGTAGTGTCAATTTTCTCTTTTGAAAAACCTTTCTCAAGCAAAAAGTTGCTTAGCCGTTCATACCAAGCTCTAGGAGCTTGTTTGAGGTCATATAGCGCTTTCTTTAGCTTGAACACGTGGTCGAGAAATTTGTGATTTTCAAAGCCAGGGGGTTGTTTTACATAAACTTCCTCCTTAATAAAACTATTCAAGAAAGCACTTTTAACATCCATTTGAAATAATTTGAAATTTTAAAAATTTGCAAATGCACAAAGCATCCGAATGGATTCTAATCTAGCAACAGGAGCATACGTCTCATCGTAGTCGATACCTTCCTCTTGGTTGTATCCTTGGGCTACTAGACGAGCTTTGTTGCGTGTGACTGAACCATCTTCATTCACTTTGTTTCTAAAAATCCATTTAGTACCAATAATCGAGTGATTAGCCGGTCTAGAAACGAGTTCCCATACTTGGCTCCTCTCGAATTGGTTGAGTTCCTCTTGCATAGCAGAAATCCAAAATTCAACATTGAAAGCTTCTGAAATATTTTTAGGCTCAATTTATGAAATAAAGGCAGTGCTAGCAATAGAGTCTCTTAATGATGATCTAGTAGTTACTCCTCGTGAAACCTCATCGATTACCAAATTTTCTGGATGTGATGGCTTGAAAGAGAATTTCTTAGGCAAGCTTTCCAGAGAATTTGTTTCGGTCGTGGTATTCATTGGAGTAGACGTTGATGGCTCAACATCATTATCAAGGGTAGCTGCTGCACTGTTATCTTTATCAAAAGTCACATTTGTAGACTCTTCCACATTTAAAGAGCGTTTGTTAAAAACTCTATATCCCTTGCTCTTGGCAGCATAGCCAAGAAAAATACCATCGTCAGCTTTGGCATCAAATTTGCCTAAGTTGTCTTTGGTGTTAAGGATAAAACATCTACATCCAAAAACTCTAAAATAAGAAACATTTGGGGTTCTCCCAAACCAAAGCTCATAGGGTGTTTTCTTCGTAATAGGACGAATAAGCACCCTATTTAAAATATGGCATGCTGTACTGACAGCTTCAGTCCAAAAGTATTTCGGAAGTGAAAACTTGTTCACCATGACTCTAGCCATATTGCCAAGAGTCCTATTCTTTCGCTCCACAACACCATTTTGTTGGGGAGTTCTTGGACAAGAAAACTCATGATCAAATCCATTGGAGTCACAAAACTTTTCAAAATCAGAATTTTCGAACTCGCCTCCATGATCACTTCGGATTCGAGTAATCATGTAGCCTTTTTCGTTTTGAACTTTCTTTACAAAAATCTTGAAAACTGAAATTGCATCACTTTTATAAGTAAGAAAGAAAACCCAAGTAAATCTTGAAAAGTCATCAACAATAACAAAGGCATAGAGTTTTCTACCAAGACTGGCTACTCTACTAGGGCCAAATAAATCCATATAGAGTAGTTGCAAGGGTCTAGTAGTGCTTACAGAGTTTATGGAATGAAAAGATGACTTGGTTGCCTTATTCAACTCACATTCGGCACATACGGTATCCTTTTTGAATGTGATGTCGGGCAAGCCTCTAACTAGCTTCTTGGTCGATAGCCTGGATATGGTATCCATATTGGCATGACCAAGACGCTGGTGCCATAGTAGTCGTTCATCTTTATGAGCATATAAGCATCTACCTGCATTGTTAGTATTTCCAGACAAATAGAAAATATAAATATTATCCTCTCTTACCCCTTCAAAAGCAATGTCTCCCGTTGACCTATCATAAATAAGGCATTTGTTTTGTCCAAAGTTAATGTCATAACCATGGTCAGCAAGATGACTGATGATGAGCAAGTTATGCTTTAACTCGGTCACTAGGCAGACATCTTTTATTACGGGAGAGGGAGGATAGCCAATAATACCATTACCTATAATATAACCTTTTAGGTTATTACCGAAGGATACATATCCTTCTCTCTTCATCGATAGTGATGCGAAAAGATGTGTGTCTCCCGTCATATGTCGCGAGCATCCACTATCGAGAATCCACTTACTCTTAGTTGAGGAGGGAAGGTCCACCTACATCAAGAGTAGATATGACCTTTGGTACCCAAGTTCTTGAGGGTCCTGAAAAGTTAGTTTTTGGAAACCATGCATATATCTTTCTATCTACTAATCTTCTAATTCTACATTGTGGTGATATGTGTCCATGTAAACCACAATAAGTACATATAGCATTCCTATTTACATTAGAAGCATGCTGATGATGTCTATAATGAGGAGAAGTATGATGATTAGCATGGTGATGATGACTATGCATAGAGTGATGTGGAGTGGCATGGTAATATTGTCTATGTGGAACATCAGAGTAATATAGAGTAGCATGGTGATAATGTCTATATGGAGCAGCATGGTGATGATGCCTATATGTAGAATGATGTTGATTGTGTCTTTGTACAACATTGTGATGATTGTATCTATGTGTAGCATGATGATTGTGTATCATATGAGAGTTATTTCTACGTGTATGTAGTTTGTGTGTTTTATGGAAGTGTGTGTACATGAAAGCATGGTTACGTGTTGTAGGTGGATGACGTGGAAGACTAGTATGAGAAATGTTATGATTTGTGTGTGTCTCATGTAATTGGGTTTGAGGTTGAACAACCTGTTTTCCCAGTTTAGTCTCTAATCTCTTAGAGACAGCCTGCAGTTCAGTAACCTTAGCATTTAAACCATATATCTTAGTCATAGAAATCTTGTGTCTACTCTTTTCTTCAGAAAGCATCGTGTTGAGTGTTATGATTTCTTGTGTTTGTTGCTTAATACGTGCTTCAGCATCATGAAGGCTTAGTTTAAGCTTAGATACCTCATCTGTGACTTCAGTGGGTGAAGTGTCTCTAATGTTATCAAGCAATAAAGAAAGTCTTTGAATTTCGACTTCATAACTTTTGATTTTGTCCTTGGCATGTTTGTATTTACCAATGATCTTTTTGTGATCATCGAGTAAATCTGTGAAAGCATCACCAAGTTCATCAAAAGAGAAGTCGTCAAGAGTTTTGTTTGATACCTTGTCGGACGTCGCCATTAGGCACACATTAGCCGCATCTTGAGGAGAGTCCTTCTCTTCTTCGGAGTCACTAGCTTCGCTTTCATGCCAAATGCTTGTGTTAGCATATTTCTTTGAGGAGGTCTTCTTGTATGGCTTCTCATAGCGGTTGCCTTTCTTTAAGAATGGACAGTCTTTTCGGACGTGTCCAGTCTTCTTGCAACCGTAGCAGGTTGGCTCTTCTTCGCCATCTTCTTATGGTTCCTTCTTTCTTCGATTGAAGCGAAGAAATTTCTTGAAGTTGCGGACCATAAGAGCTTGATCATCGTCTTCTGAGTTGTCGTCATCCGTCTCTTCGGGTTCAGCCCTCCGTCGGTGAGCTTTGAGTGCGATCTCCTTACCTTAGGAGCAGGCTCTTCGAAGTCCTTGAGGTCAAGCTCATGAGTCATTAGCTTTCCCATCAAGGTCTCCATGGACATGGTTGTGAGATCATTTTCTTCAATGATGGCTGTCACCTTAGGGTTCCAAATTTTTGGTAGCCCCCTAAGTAGCTTGCGAATCTTCTCGTGATTTGAATATTGCTTGCCGAGTGAAGACAGGGGGTTGATGATGTCGAGGAATCTTGTGAACATTTGCGTGATCATCTCGTTTGGCTTCATCTTGAAAGCTTCGTATTCTTGAGTGAGACGGCTTATCTTGGATTCCTTGACTTGGGTGGTTCCTTCATGCGTCACTTCTAGGAGTTTCCATACTTCGTGAGATGTGGTGCATGTAGATACCCTGTTGAACTCATTCCTGTCTATAGCACAGAATAAAGCATTAATAGCTCTCGTGTCTAGACTTACCTGTTTCTTCTCCTCGTCAGAATACTTGTCATGTGATTTCTCAACAAGATCACCGTTGACAACTATTCTGGCGGGCTTTTTGTAACCGTCAGTGACGACAGTCCATAGGTCAAAGTCTAGCGACTTGAGATAAAAACTCATCCTTGTTTTCCAATACGTGTAGTTAGTTCCATCAAATAGGGGAGGCCTATGAGTGGACTGTCCTTCACCATGATTGGAAATCAAGAATTGTGTGGTTGCCATGGATCAGCTCTAGGATGTAAATCCTTGTAAAGAGAACAGAGCTCTGATACCAATTGAAGAACAGATGGCAACTCTAGAGGGGGGTGAATAGAGTTTATAGAAAAAATATCCAATTAAAAATCAACTCTATCACAAATAAAACTAATCAGAGTAAATGTGGAATTTAAAGTGAGAAGCAAGAGACCATACGCAAACACAGCCGATTTTAACCTGGTTTCCCTCGTGGAGGACTAGTCCAGGCCTGAGAACTCTAGCTCAGGATTAAATCCACTATTTGTGAAATAGTAGTTACAACCCGTGCCTTTACTTCAGAAGAGCACGTCAACTTCTTACAGAGGATCGCAGTGGCGATGCTTGGACTTTTCCAAGCGACTTCTTGAACTCTTGCACAAGACTCCTAACTGAGAGATGCTGAGCACTCGAGACTTAGGAAACTTGTGGCTAGTAGATGAGAAGGGTATGGCTTATATTGAGCTTAAGAGACAAGAGAAGAGAAGATTGGATGGTTTGAAATGAGAGAATTCTAGGCCTATTTATAGGTTTTTATCAGGCAGAATTCGGCCAGAATTCTGGTAGGAATTTTAAAAATTTGGCCGTTGGACAACTAGCAACCAGCCAACCCTAAAAATTAGGGTGCTGATTTTTAGGGAACAGAGTTCGGCCCGAACTCTGTGTGGAGGCAGAGTTCGGCCCGAACTCTGTGTGGAGGCAGAGTTCGGCCCGAACTCTGTGTGGAGGCAGAGTTCGGCCCGAACTCTGTCTCCAGAGCACAGAACTGGTCCAAGGGTGGATTGGGCTAAGTTTGGATGTGGAGCTTTATGGGCTTTGGGTAGATTATGGGTTGAGTCTCAAGAGCCCAGCATAACTCAGCTTACAATCATTCTAGACTCAATAAATATAAAAGTACAGACGCAAAAAACAACTTACAATTCCAACACTGAGCAGTCTTCGGGCTTGAGCAGAAAGTAGTCGTCGTGTGTCTTATTAAATTATCACAAGTATTATTTTGTCAACGTTATCAATATTTGGTTGACTGTGACTTTGTGTCAACATGCTGGAGTCATTATCATGGATGACATATTCCACGTCGGCCGAATCGGGGCCTGGTGAGGGTGCAACAGTTGAGCGTTGGCTTCACCGCTCGGAGGCGGCTCTCGGCGTATGATGGACCGGGGCGAGGCTGTTGAGAATAATATTGGATGGTGTACATCGGCCTGCACCAGATTGCGGACAGCTAACGACTGGCCGAGGAAACATCTAGTTGTGTGCATGTTAGGCCGGTACGATTACCCGGACGCCGGGGACATTCTTCGATGGTAGTTACGGGACGAGCGAGGTCATAGAGGAAGAGAAAGAAGTAGGAGGTGCGAGGCGGCTAACATAGGATGTAGGGAAAGGTGGAGGGGCTGGTGTGTGTGTTTAAGTTAGCGGCTAGGGTTTTCATGTATCATATATATACGCACATGAGAAAGGAAACCTCGTGGGCTTGCTTGGGTTTGGGACTGGGTTTGCTTGATGGGCTTAGTTGTTGTTGGGTCGGCTGTAAGCGAACGCAGCAACTCTCAAGCTCGACTCTCATTCTTCATTAATGAGTCGAGCTTCAACATAGAAGCTTGATTCATGAAGCTGGATGAGTACTAGGAGTATATTTAACTTAATTTGGACTCTGGACTCCACTAGGCTTGAATCAAGTTCTAAGTACTTGGTTGTGAGGCATGGCCCCTTATATAGATATATATATACTATATAGATATATATATATACCGATATACGCTTATACATAACATATATATATATATATATATATATATATATATATATATATATATATATATATATATATATATATATATATATATATATATATATATAGACTTATTTATATAATATTAGTATATTTATATATCTTACTTAGGAAATACTAACCATTTAATTACTTAAGTACACGAAATAAATACACACAAAATGATTAATACATATATTTCATCTAATCAAATAAACATAAACAATATATATATTCATACGTATACTGTTCTAGTAAAAGGTCCTACAAACCAATAATGACATTTCAAGTAAACGTATTATTTCGAGAATAATAAATATATAAAATATAAATATAATTTTAATAGTAATAATATACATTATTTAACCAATATTTATAATTAGTCATTGATCATTAAAATAAAACACCCATATATATGCAGTATATCTATGTAGCCGTCATGGTCGCACTAAGGGTCTACATAGCTTAGGCTCATTTCGAGTCTAATTCGGACTAGCTGAGTACAACCGGATCTTCTGCAAGTCAGTAAATTAATTAATTAAATATCTATAAAGGTTAAGTCGCAACTTGGTCTAGTTTTTTCTAGTTAGGACACCCTTATGGCTGGGTCTTCCCTGGTATGGCTAATTCACTAGTCAAGCCACACAACTATACTATCCATGTCGTGATTTCTAGTCGTCTTGTACTTCAAAATTCAACCATGGCTAAAATCATCCACCGTAATAATTAACAAAATAATTATTTCTAAAAACAAATTTAAAATCACCATTTAAATTAAATAAATAATAAAAAATATTTTTAAAATTTTTTGGTAAGGGATGCTACATATCCCATATGGCGATCTTTTTTGATCCCAGTCTGGCATTCACTTACTCGAATTGGTACAACAACTAGACCAACATGCACATTCATTCACTTAAGTTTGACATACATTCAAATCTAACCGTACCTTGGCGATCATATCGAACACACACAATATTCGCTAACTCAAGGCATGATGCGACATTCGGCTAACATAAACATTCGCCTACTCAAACCCGACTTAGCGACCAACTCGACTCGTTACTATCGCATCCGCAATTTTCTAAATCTTACTCGGTTCAACTCGTGCAACAATTTATTCTCGATACTTAAGATCATTACTAAATCTCGTTTAACATATCGCTATCAATCTACATAGCCATACAACATGTATCATACCATGTCGACTCGTTGTACCGATGCAACGAACGATTCAAGACTTATTGTACTCCGTGTAACCAACAATGCATAACCATTCGCATAGCCACATAACATGCATCGCCTTATATATCGACTCGCTGTACTTCGTGCAACCAATAACACGTATCTCTTTGTACTTCATGCGACCAACAATACGTATCTCATTGCACTTCATGCAACCAACATCACCATATTGGTTGCACTTCGTGCAACCAACGACTCGCAACTTTGTTACACTTCAAAAAACTAATATTTCATAACTCATTGCACTTCGTACAACCAATATTCTCCGATGGCACTCGGAGATAGCGTGATAGTCACGACATACTTGTGGCAGATGTATGCAACTTAATATAGACTTATTGTATGGAACATCCAATGTAGATCAAGCAGATCCATGAGCCATGTGGTTGCGGAAATAACTTGGAGTCAACTAATTTCGATAGCGAAGCAACTGAGGGTTAAAAAGATTCATTTACGGTCCAGAGGATGGAACCGCTTTGATACCAACTTGTCATGCCCCGATCCGGAAAATCGCTCATCCTCGCTAGATTTCATCCGAATCATCGTCCTCGCTGGAGCGTGATGCCGCACGAGCCTGGAGTTGCGCTCGTGCAAGTCAAGATAACAGGTTCACATAAGATTATCTCAAATTGATAATATAAGCAGCAGAAGGAAAACATAGTATACAATAAGAATCTCTTTTATTAATAATGAACTGAATGTTACAAAGGCTTGAATAACCCAACTTAATATGCCAACTGGCTAACAATGCTCATGATCTCTCTAGCTCACAAAGGATTACATTGTTTCATATATTATGCCTCTTTATAGCCAACAAGTAGTCTTCGGCCGAACAGCTCCATGTTGTAAGTACGAACGCCAATGCGGTAGCTTCTCTTGAAATGCTAAGGACTCCATGCCTCGGCGCGTCCAAGCCAAGCTCCGTCCCGAGCTGAACATAACCTGAACCTGCAAAAAGCTAGTGGGGGATTAGTGCTTTCGTCCTCGCTGCACTGATCAAGACCCACTCGCACCCAAACTAAACACTAAGTACATTTAGTGAAACATGCAACATTATTTGGTGATCTTTCTAATTAGCTTTAGGATCAGTTTCATGGCAATATTCAATATAAATTGTGTCCAATACCGTGTCCCTGCGGAAGATACAATTAGACATAATATGAACATAAATATAGTGATCGTGCTCATCTCCTTCCTATTTTACCTAGCCTGTAATGGTTAGAACTTTACATAAGCAATCATACAATTCATGCAATCAACCAACCATACTTAGACATATGCATAAGGGTGGAAGGCCCTGTACCTGTATCTAATTCTAATCTCAGCCCATCGGCCCTATCTATATGAAGGTCACGGTGTTTCGCACTGTAATGGACTTGGCATCCTTATGTGTAAGCCTATGATCGCTCCAATACGGGTTGCTAGCCCAGTATCTGAAGAATCTCAAACTTACTGATATCATAGCTTATCACATCACTGGCCGACCCGTCCTAATGATGTGTACCATAAATACTATACATAATTCTCTCCTAGGACGAACGATCCTGGTGCCCCAGTCATAACCGTTCGAGGGAAGCCACACCCGTGCACGAGCCATCCGAGTCCATTGACCATACAATACGCGCCATAGCAAACAAGTCATATCATTCCAACCAATCTCGTGTTCCATAAACATATTCATGCTCCATAAACATATTCCGTTAACTCTATCTCAACTTCCGTCGACATTATGCTCCAACACGTCCGTATTGATGTACGACGCCCAACGGCTTAGACTTCTCGTACTTATACTCAACGCGTTCCATTCATAAGTTATTCGTATAATAGCAGTTTCTTAGTTACTTAGTCATTTCGTAGCTTTCGTACAGGAGGGCACGCTTAACGCCATAATCAATGTTCTAGACCTATTGTTCAATGTTCTCGAAGTCATGCACATGATGCACATCTCGATATTGTCTTTCAATGTTCTACCATCACTGCCCTACCGCGACCCGTACATTTGATGCACGTTACTTCAATTGTTCAATGTTTTATTCTTAATGTTTGACACACACTAAGACCTTTAATCATTCGAGCCACGCTCGCTAACTTGATAACAACTTACGCATACAAGGATATATTTTATTAGACGAGAAGGAATAGGGAGAGAGAGTTAAGAACCCGCCTACCTTAAGCCGATACGCCTTGTCGTTTCGCCGAGCTGAAGCGGCTCGATTCCATAACTTGCTTGTATAGCTAACTCTCTTGACTTAGCCATTTCGTTGAACTATTCGACTGGTTTGGCCTACCGTGCCCATGCCAGCATCTGTTGCAAGGCGACGATTTGGTTTCGCGGACACTTTACTGAATAAGACAAAATGTCGACCCCTTATGATTCGGCATAAAAGCATAGCCTGCACACTAGATCAATTCAAAGTCAATACTTTGTTCCAACCGAACTTAGGCTTTACATCGATTCACATTGATACTTCATCGGGTCAACACAACTCTTCGAGTCAATAACTCATCGTAATACACCGTGCGGAGCGGGGCATTACATTACCTGTACAATACAACTAGACAAAACATAACACAAGCATAACATTTAAATACAGAAAACCAAATTTGACACCGAGATTTGAAACAAAATGTACTTCTTTTATTGATAACTTGATAGGATACAAAATACAAAGCTTTACAACTCAAATGTTATAGCTTGGCTTACATCTTTCCTTTAGAAATCTTTTTAGCCACAATGCCCATACATCGTATCCCTTATTATATAGACAAAAAGTAAAGACATATTCAAAAGAAAACTTGCTAACTGGACTTGAAAATAAAAACAACTTTGAGGCGATCAAACAAGCTCTACTTGGATGGATGAGCTTTAGCGCTTCACCAAAAGTCCCTATGTCTCGTGCTTACCAAAAATGGTGCCCACAATGTGGGTCAGTACATAACATGTACTGGTGAGCAGTTATTGGCCAAACTCACATAAATCTGCTCTAAGTAGACAGTGAAGCTAGCATTGATTATTATGTGATCTTTCTACTTGTTTAGGTTCTTTTTAACAATTCATAAAGCATAAGCAATAGAAAGTACTTGCACAATAATTCTTACCCATCGCCGACGGTCATCCTGCACAAGACAGGTTAGCACAATTTGCATATATGAATAAAACTTATATTTTGTCTCTGAATGTTAGGTTTGCAATAAATCTTAATATATGCATGAACCTATCTACGTGGTGGTCCATGGATCATTTTCCATGATTAGCAGTTGGGACATACAAGCCCATCTCACTGATAGACGTAACATCCCCCTAATAGCGAGGTTTCTTTTACCTCAGGGAGCCCTATCTTTCCTAGGTCGAGCGACTCACGGTGCCCTAAAAATCGCTCGAGAGACTATACCTTGTGCACAAGTTGTCCTAGACCAATGCATGAGATGCATTCTATCAGATGAAAATATTTTATTGCATATTGAACAACATGCATCTGATTTCGATAGTTCTCTTCGATAGGGACACAATTCCATTCCTTCATATCGATTTGATCTCAAACCAATTAAGGTTTTTTATAACATATCTTGTGTAAAGCATACTATGGATCAACATATGAACATGCATACTGAGCAGGTAATATAGCAGTTCTATAATCTAACAAGTGATCCATTTAATTTATCTTCTCTTATCTTTTGTTATTGTGATATCGTTGATCGCATGGACGCAACATAAGAGTGGACTACAGATCATTTTGTTAAGGCGTGGAGATAAATGGTAGTTCGGTCAAAGCAACTCACCAAAATGAATCTACTTGAGAGAGTGAGAAACTTCACGCACCGATTACGCACCGCCTATGCCCCCTACATTGGCACTAATATTTGATTAGCATACTTCAATCTCTTTCTCTCAAGATTCGGAATGAATGCACAATGCGATAAAAGAGAATAATGAAAACCAATTATCGAAAACCAACACGAAAACACATTCATCAAAATCAAGCAGCGAGAAAACATCCAACGAAATCAAAACTCTTGGACTTATTTCAATAGAAGCCGATCCATTCGTTGGAATGGTTCATTGCATTTCATCTGTGATCCAACGATACCAACAAAGGTTTTTTCGTTGACTTAGTCAAGATTGAGCCAACAAGCCGTATGTATTACATAGTGAACCGCGAGGAGTGGGACACTACAACACGATCCCGCTATCAAGTAGGAAGACTATCCCAATTTCTATTCTATGTGGCGGTGATATAGGATGGAGAATTTCTACGAGAATTTCTACATGTAAAAGCTCTCATAAAGATTATTCCTCTCTTATAGAAATTTATATTTGGTCCTACATCATTAAATTGATAAATTTATTTTTTGTCACGTAGGATAGAAATGGAGAACCATTGGATACTTTTTTATGTGTGTACAATTATCTATAGAAACTCTACCAACTAGGACAAATTTTTTCTTAAAGTATAATGCCAAGTAGGATGGAAACTTAATTTTAGAAATCACCATTGGAGATGGCTTGGGATTTCTATCTCCTCTATTTCTATTGTAGAAACCCATTTTAGAGGGGAAAAAACTCACAATCATAATTTTTATCCCAATTTCTATCATATATGGCGGTGATGTAGTATTGAGAGTTTCTATTAGGGTTTCTATATAACTCTCATAGAAAATTTTCATCTCTCGTAGCAATTAATATTGTGCCCCACGTCATTAAAATTATTATTTTATTTCTTGTCACGTAGGATAGAAATGAAGAACCATTAGATATATTTTTTGTGTTCAATTTCTGTATACAAATTCTATAAAATAAGATAAACTTTGAGTTGCACCACACTTTATTTATCGTAATTCAAGGTGCACCCCAACGAATTACCATAGTGCACGAGAACCCTAACTTTTGACGGAACCGTCTATGAATGACGGTCAACTCCTTTAATAGAAATTTTATGTCCAAAATACTATCACTTTCATGTAGTCATTCTCCCTCCCCCTTTCTCCGGCGACGACACCCGGAGGGGGGCGTGCATCAACGCAACGACAGCTAGTAGCGCCATCACGACGAGGAGAGAGGCAGCACGACACCACTGGTCCCACTTCGTCGGCTGAAAGCCATGTGGCAAGTTTGGAGACTACCCCATCGAGAGGTGCCTAAAGCATATGAACTACGCGTTCAACTTCGGGGACAACCAGATCTTGCAGATGTACGGACACTACTAAAATAACCCAGATTAGCGACGTCAGGAGACGTCGCTAAATACGTCGCAGTACGTCGCTAACAATGATTTGCGACGTATTTAGCGACGAAAAACCTACGTCGCTTATAGGCAAGTCGCAGATGGTAATTTCGTCGCCGAACGTCGCTATTTGCGACACGGCGTCCATTGTCGCTAGACGTCGCAAAATGAGCGACAGAGAGCGACGTATAAGTACGTCGCCAACATTGCGACGTAAAGCGACCACTAGCGACGCTTCAAAAGTTTATAAATGATGACGAGGCATGGCATCCACGTGGCCATGTGGGCAACGTAGCGACGTGTATTAGCGACGTCGAGCGACGTAACGTCGCTAGTTAGCGACGTATAGCGACGTTTGTGTGACGTCGCAGTACATCGCAGAACGTCGCTATACGTCGCTAATGTTAAAAAAAATTAAAAAAATATAATTGATATTTTTGTTATGTTGTGTTTCTGTGTTTACAGTGTGTGTGAAGTGCAGTGTTCGAACCATCGACAGTTTCGCTTACTGTTCTATGTTTTATCTTGGATAGAAAGAGCAACAGTTCAGGGTGCACTTCTCGGAGCTTCCTCTTCACGTCCTTCACCTTCTCGGGAACCTTTACGACGTCCGAGAAAGTGAAGGCCGTGAAAATGAAGCTCTCAGAAGTGTACCCTGAACTGTTGCTATTTCTATCCAAGATAAAACATACAACAGTAATCGAAACTGTCGATGGTTCCGAACACTGTATTTCACATTCACTGTAAACACAGACACACATCATAACAAAAATACACAATATATTTTTTTAAAATTTCGGCAGCATCTCCTTTGTATATCAGATCATCGCTTATAACCCAGCGTAGGTATATTTGTCATCCCGTCGCAGATATCACAAAGTAAATATCAGAATAAAAATATGAGGCAGTGCAAAGTAAATATCACAGACACCCATCCTCACAAACATCTAATAGAGTCAAATAAAAATGAAAGATGATAAAAAGTCTCCCACCAAGTGTATAAACAACAGTGTATGAATAAACAATTTGCCCATAGGGCCAATAAATACAAGTCATAAAAAACCAATAAAATTACTGCGGACCCCTGCCGCGCAACTGGGCTAGAATGTAGTCATACTGCTCCTGGGTGAGCTGTACCGTAGGGGCAGTAGGAGGCAGTACAATGTCTGGAGTCGGCGCCGGAGGCAGTGCAGTATCTGGAGTCGGCGCCGTCGATGGACCCGGAGGACGTACCTGCTCCGGCTCTCGCAGTCGCTCACCATGCGCAGCAAGGGTACTCACCACCTTCTCAGTATACTGAGCGACTGAGAGAGAAAGGCTCCTCTGCGATCCGTCCAGCTCGACCTGTCTACGCTCCGTGTGCTGCGTAGACTCGGTGAGCGTCTGCAAGTTGGCAGCTGCAGCCTGATGCAGACTCATCAGCTCCTGTATACTGCGCTCGACCGCATCAAATCGTCCGGTGACGATCGGAGGGTCGGATCGTCGCTCGACCGCATCAGAAATCTGCTGCTGCAACTCGCAACGCAGCTCCTCGATCTGACGACGAACATCCTCAGCTCGTGACGACGCCTGCGTAGCCGGGGACTGCGCACTGACCGAGGGGGCCCGGGATAACTCCGAAGCCAAATACGCGCCGTAGGATCCCGTACCGTAGTACGTACCCTTCTGAAGACCGCCAACGGCGGTCATCCAGAGCTCGTCCGGCGATGGCTCTGCAGGCGGCTGGGAGGAAGTACCAGCCCCTCCCTCTGCTTGCGCACTAGCAGCAGCAGCAGCATCAGCCGTCTCCTTCTGTAGCCGAACAAACTCGGCCTAGAATATGTTTGCTAACGTGTAAGTGTTTACTAAAGTCTATATTGATATCTATTTTTCTATTTTCTAAATTATAGTCAGTTAATATTAGTTGAATAGAACGTACATATGCCTGCGTCGCCCTCTCGTCAATGAAGTCCCCAGCCCTCCGATGGGTGACCAGGAAGACGGTCACCATGTTCGGGTCCTCACCCTTCTTTACCTGTTAAAATATATTATCTATTATTAGTATTAAACATTATATCGAACTATATATAAATTAATGTCCGTCATAGGAAACGTACCAGACGACGAAAATGCTCCGTCATCGGAATGGAGCCACCACACCACTTACCGGCGCTCGACCGCGCCACCTTGGCCTTCTCAGACCGCTCCTGGTACTGGCGCTCGCTGAATCTAGCCTTCATCGCAGTCCACTGCTCTGGCGTAATCCAACCCTGGATCGGACGTCCGGCACGATCACGACGCTTCTGGTCGTCGATCGCATCACGGATGAGCTTGGCTATGACGGCAGAAAATTGGCCCTCGATCCTCGCCGCCCGGTGTGGTGGATAGAAATAGGTCCTCTACAAGAAGTAAAATACAAAAGTTGTATAATATACACAAATAATTATTAAAATTTAAAAATAAACAAATTTTTTACCTTGAAGTGGGCGAACCAAAAGGCCTTCCTATCTGCGGGAGCATCTGAGTAGTTGAGCCAAGGCCCACCATAGTTCTGCCTCACAAATGTCCCCAGCTGTCTCTGTACTGCAGAAGGCCGATATCTATACAATAATAATTTTTCATGAATATATATGTACATATAATCATTTGAGAAATATATAATAATTAATTAACTTACTTCATAGGCCCGTCCGTACAAATCTCCATACGCGTCTCGCCCGGGGGAGCGCATGGAGGGTCGCTCTCACCTCCTGCCTTGGCAGGATCAATCTGATCGCCGTCCTCCATATGATCGGCGTGGGCTCCCTCCATAGAGCCGTCGACAGTAGGAATGCTGGACGGGGGATCAGGGATGCTGGACGCGGGATCAGGAAGGCTGGACGACGAGGGAGGAGTCGCCAACCTGCTAGAACTGCCCTGTCCCGGTAATGGACCGGGAACAGGAAGGCTGGACGACGAGGGAGGAGTCGCCAACCTGCTAGAACTGCCCTGTCCCGCTAATGGACCGGGAACAGAACGGTACACTGGCGTACTCGGAGATGAGGATGAGGGTACGGAACTGCCCTCTCCATCCCCAGCCCGAGGCTGACGGGGCTGCCTAATATATAATCCTCCGCGTCGTCCAGATGGTCTAGTCATACCTGACAATAAAACATATGACAATAAAACAAAAAAACATATTTATATGATAGACATCACAGATTTTTGAAAAATACCATAGTCAAAAAGTGTTACTGAAATGTCAATAAAAGTGTCAATAAAGTATCACTGAAGTGTCACAGATTTATATGATAGAAGTGTCACTAAAGTGTCAAATATGATTATAAAACAAACGTACAGATTTAATCCTCTTCTGAAAATTCATCTAGTTCGTTTAGCTTATCTACTTCTTCTTCTTCTTATTCTTCTTCTTCTTCTTCTTCTTCTTCTTCTTCTTCTTCTTCTTCCTCCTCTACATCTTCACTTTCATCTGCATCTTCCTCTTCAGATAATTCTACTTCTTCTACACAATTAGATGTGTAATAGGAAACTTCCGTCGTGTCCACTTCTATAATATTTGTTACAAGAGGTAGTTCATCCTATTGATAAGCTATATCGTCAACCTCAAAGGTATTTCTAGCTTTGGTCTTGCATACTGCCCACCAGTCCGACCTTGTTGTTCCCCGTTTAGGATAACTTGTGAAGTACACGAGCTGAGCCTGACTTGATAGGATAAATGGTTCATAGGCTTGATATCGACGGCGATAGTTTATATCAACAAGACCGTGCTTGTCTACTTTCCAACCTTGACCTTCAATCGGATCGAACCAATCACACCTGAATAACACAATCTTAGCAGGCTCTATTCCATAACTATATGTCAGCTCCACAATCTCCCGTAACACGCCATAGAAATCGTTGCCCGCATCAACATCTTTGTAGTTCGAAGATCTGATACACAAATAGCTGTTTTTGGTAGAATCGAGATCCACAAAGTTGTCTCTGATCGGGCAAGTTGTTGACTTGAACCTAAACCCATTAACACAGTAGCTTGGCCATATTTTTGCAGCATAAATTGGTCCCTTGGCTAGCGTTCTAATAGACTCATTCTCAGGTCTTGCGTATGGACGATCGACCTAAATACCACGAAAGAAGCAATTAAGCTTATTCTCAATCAAGTGCATATACAAAAAGGTAATTACAGAGTTCTCAAGTCTTACATATGCACTCAACCATGATGGAAAATAACGCCTCATTTTTTGTTCTAGTTCTTCTTCTGTTATGTGTGGCCTACCCGACCTCACATCATCATTAAATATGCTGAAAACAACATCGTTCAATTAATGTAATAGTATAATAATTAACACTATTAAAATAATATAGACGTATTAATTACTTACCCCTCCAGTTTCTCTACTTTCTCCTCGTCGCAGTTGAGTAATACATACACCTGAGCAGCCCTTAGCTCATCATCGTTCAGATATCTCTTTTTCATCTTACCCGATGGCTTTCCTGGAGCATTGAATACCTTCAGTATTGTATCATTACTTTCATGATCTCCCTCGTCGTTTCTGGAAGCTCTCGTTCTATTAGTTACAACATGAGGCTTGAAATACATCGAACAAAAGTTTGTAATCTCCTCGAGAACATAGGCTTCACAAATAGAACCCTCGACCCGTGCCTTATTTTTCACCTTTCTTTTTAGGTGATTCAAATGTCGCTCGAACGGGTACATCCATCGATATTCGACGGGTCCACCAACACGTGCCTCATAGGATAGATGAATCGGCAAATGCTCCATAGAGTCGAAAAATCTAGGAGGAAACACCCTCTCTAGCTTGCATAGTATTACCGCAATGTCCTTCTCTTGCTTTTCTAGACGATCAACGAGCAATTTCTTAGAACAAAGATCCCTGAAGAATATGCTAAGCTCCGTCAATGGATCCCAAACTGCCTGCGGTAAGAATTCCTGAAATGTAATCGGAATTAACCTCTCCATGAATACGTGACAATCGTGGCTCTTCATACCCGTCAATTTGTTTTCCTTCAGATCGACACATCTTCTCAGATTTGACATATATCCGTCTGGAAATTTTAGGCCCTGGATCCACCGACAAAGTCTCACTTTATCCTCCTTGTCCAGCGAAAAAATTGACTTCGGAAGGAACTGTTTTCCATTCTGCTGTATCAAATGCAACGCAGGGCGTTTGCATATTTCTTTTAAGTCCAACCTGGCCTTGGGATTGTCTTTCGTTTTTCTCTTTACGTCCATCACAGTATTAATTATGTTATCAAACACATTCTTCTCAATATGCATGACATCAAGATTATGTCTGATCAGATTGGTACTCCAGTATGGCAGATCCCAGAATATGCTCCTCTTTGTCCAGTTATGAACTCTACCAAATCCATCGCACTTGTACCCAGTTGTAGGATCTTCGATAGCACTTGGAAAATCTTTAACCTCCTCCCATATCGTGTCTCCGCACCACCTTGGCGGTGGATCACCCTTCTCTACAACGCCGGTACGGAAAGCATTCATGTTCCTTCTGAACGGATGATCTTTTGGCAGAAATTGCCGATGACAATCAAAGAAGCACGGCTTTCCGCCGTGTTTCAAGCGGAAAGCCTTACTACGGTCCATGCAATACGGACATGAGAGACGGCCATGAGTGCTCCATCCAGATAACATTCCATAGGCCGGAAAGTCGTTGATGGTCCACATAAGGGTTGCCTTCATCTGAAAATTCTACTTCCTGGAAACATCGTACGTGTTAGCGCCTACTTCCCATAACTGATTCAACTCATCTATCAAAGGCTGTAAGTACACGTCAATGTTCCTCTTGGGATTGTTCGGACCAGGAATTATAACAGTTAGAAACATGTACTGAGTCTTCATGCACATCCAAGACGGTAGGTTATACGGAGTAACAATCACAGGCCAGCACGAATACTGGGATCCCGAAAGACCAAAAGGAGTAAAACCGTCAGAAGATAGTCCCAACCTGACATTTCGCGGATCTGAAGCAAAATCTGGATACACTCGATCAAAGTGCTTCCACGCTTCTCCATCGGATGGATGATCCAACACTCCTTCAATCTGTTCTCGCATGTGCCAACTCATATTTTCGGCCGTCTCTTTCACCATAAATAATCTTTACAACCGCGGCGTTAAAGGCAAGTAGTGCATTGAATCGGTCGATCTTCTTGCACCGATAGACCTTTCTGTACTAGTTATCTTATAGCGATCAGCACCACAAAATCTGTACACATCTGCGTCCTTGTCGTCTTTGTAGTACAGCATGCACCCATTGCGACAGGAATCGATTTTCTCGTATCCCATCCAGAGCGATCTCACCATCCTCTTAGACCGGTAGAAGTCTTTAGGCAACTTAGCACCCGCCGGCAAGATCTCTATAATCAACTCCAACACTCGGTTGTAGCATTCTTGCGACATGTTAAAATCTGACTTAATGCTCAACAGTCATGTAACCACCTCCAACGGTGAATGATCCTCACAACCAGGATACAATGGAGTCCTTGCATTCTCCAGCAACTCCATGAACTGTGCAGCATCGGCGTTCGGTGCCTCCTCAGGTGCATCATGAACGAAACTAGGCCCCGCAGCGTCGAAAACCATGTTCACGTACCCGTCGTCGTATGCATGATTATCTGAAACAAAATTAGGTCCCGCATGCATATACGGCTCAACGTAAGGCTCCGGCTCTGATGCTAAAGACACAAGTTCTCCGTGTGCGGTCCACTGATAGTAATTAGGCGTGAAACCCCTCGAGTACAAATGATATGTCACTTCCACTTCTGGATAATATTTCACGTTATGACATTTCACACACGGACACTTAATTTTGGTGCCGTCCATGTACTGAGGGAACGCCTTAGCAAACTGCAGGAACTGCTCTACTCCCGCTATGTATTCATCCCGCACACCACACATATCATCAGGACGACGATTGTACATCCATGAACGATTTCGCAAGTAGTAATTCATATCCATTTGAAAATAATTCTGCAAAGATGGACACACATTATCCAACAGGCACAAATTCGTATATAATGTCTTATTATGGGACACACATTAGTAGCGGACAGTTACTAATAACAATGATATTGACCGATACCGATACGGTTTGGCATGTTCCGATCCGATACAGATCGATACCAAATATTGACCGATACCGACATTGGCATGTTCCGATACTATACAGACCGATACCGATACCAAATATTGACCGATACCGACATTGGCATGTTCCGATACCGATACTATACAGACCGATACCGACATTGGCATGTTCCGATACTATACCGACATTGGACAGTTACTAGACTACACTTCACTTACACCTCTGGATGACTTTGGCTCAAACCAGCCAAAGCTAGTTCAACGAGAGCTCCAAGAAAAAAATGGCTCTCCTCCCACAAACCACAATGGAAACTATACTTGAATAATGCACTCTATTCATTTGCGACTATTCCAGGTGTCCAAATTATAAGCAACCCTATATACATGGTACGAATTTCCAACATGTGACATTCATCCATAGCTACTGTTTAATTGTTTCATTCGGGGTTCTATTATGTGTGAAATATGCAAGACGCAAGTTACATTCCGGATGGACTTTTATATCAAATTGGCGTTTCTAAAACACTAGTCCAAAACATGGAAATCTTTTATTTTCCTGTATCTCTGTTTGTTTGTCATGTATATTTAGAATCTGTCTAGGACTCTAGACTAATGACATTCTTCTTGATATTGGTTTCATGCACATTAAAAATACACTTTCTCAGCTACTATCTCTCCCCTCGTTTTAGGCATACTTTGATTCTTCACATCTTCCAGACCTAATTTAGAGCATATATATATAGTTTAAGAAAATCAAGAAAATAGCAGCTTAAGTCATTTATAATTCCAAGAAAAGGTGTGGTATTGTGATTGAAATGCATTTTTGCTAAGGTCCTGAGTTCCGATCACATTCTATCATTATGTTACGTTTCATATCTCAAGGATTTTTTCTATCTATACTACTATATAATAAGAAAAGTTGAGGCTTCACCGTAATTTTTTTTTGTTCCAAACATATCCTTGTTTATGTTTACTGAGTAAAATTGTTCATTAAGTTTAAAATGGACAAGTAGGTAATTATATATAGGAAAAAAATTAAAGAGAGATTGTTGTTTATTCTTTCCGAGTAGTATGAAATGCACATGGAAATCTTTTATTTTCTAAATGCAAGACGCAAGCTGTAAGGGAAAACCCAAAACATGTCCAAGGATCGTGTCAGTGTCCAAGGGTCGTGTCCGTGTCAGTGTCAGTGTCCAAAACACGCACACACAGTGTCAGTGTCCAAAATTTCGAGTTTGTGTGTGTGTGTGTGTGTGTGTGTGTGGGTGGGTGGGTGGGTGGGTGTGTGTGTGGGAGAGAAGGAGGAGGAGGAATTAGGTTAGGGTTTACCGCCGGAGAGGAGGAGGAGCTCCAGGAGGAGGAGGAGCTCGACGGGGGGGGGAGGGAGTCGACGGGGGGAGGGGAGGGAGTCACCGCGGGGGAGGGAGTCGCCGGGGGGGGGGAGAGGGAGTCACCGCGGGGGAGGGAGTCGCCGGGGGGAGAGGGGGGAAAAAATTTCGAGTTTCGATTTTTCGAGTGAGGGGGAAAAGGGAGTCATGTGCCCTAAGTAAAAAAGTTAGCGACGTCCACTGTTGACGTCGCTAACCGTCGCAATAATTTTAATATAAGCGACATATTTTCTTAGTATGTCGCTGAACGTCGCTATTCAGCGACATACTTTATCTAGTGTCGCCGAACGTCGCTATTCAGCGACGTATTGCGACGTTAATAGGAAGGAGTCGCTATATTATATAGTTAGCGACGTAATTTCATTCCGTCGCTAAACGACGTCGCTAATAGAGCATATTTTAGTAGTGGGATACGAGCACAAGTCGCTTGCGAGCCAGCAGGTGAGACGCATCCGGAACAAGATCGACAGCCTGGTGGAGGTGAGGGACGAGCTCGGCCTGCTGCTTCCCGGCTTCAAAGCCGTTCATGGTACAAAGCAGTGTGACGGGGAGGCTTGCGCGCACGGAGAAGGGGGAGCGCATGCCCGAGGAGAGGGATAGTGTGGCGAGGAGTAGCGGCAACACGACAGGAAGAATCGCAGTGGGGAGGGAGGTGCGCACGCGGCAAGGAGAGGGAAGCACGGCGCGAAACAGCAGCATCATGATGGGGAGGCTCATGCACGAAGGGTTGCGCACGACGATGTGAGGGGCAACGACACATGGGGCAGCGGCGGTGCGCTCGCGGCAGAGAGACTCGTGCATGGAGGGGATGCGTGTGGCGGTGCTAGGGGCAGCTGGGGGACGTGCGTGGCTAGGAGGGGGATGTGCGTGGCTAGGAGGGGGACATGGTGTAGGGAAGAAAACAATAGAGAGGGTCGATGATGACAGAGTATTTTGGTCCTAATTGTTTAGTTAAAGGAGTTGACCATTAGTTATAGACGATTTTCGTCAAAAGTGAATGGATTCGTAGATTCGTACAACTAAAAAAAAATTTAATTTTTTTTTAAAGATAGAATGACAAGAAGAATATAAACTATTTACATGAACTACACATCTCCATCTTCCAACACAAGGTGCTATTCGCTTACGTTCAATCTGATCTTCCATGCAAGTATTAAATACATTGAAACTGAGTTATCATTTTATGTTTCTATCATCGACAATATTTAACAAGAAGAATGATTGGCCTTCGTTTCCGGTTCCACTAGTTCGCTGTTCTCCTCCCAAAGACCCTGTCAACGTCCTCCATCCCCACAGTAGAACACCCGAACAAGATCCTAGCCGTAGGATCCTCCTCGACCGCCCTCGGCCGTCCGATGCTCTCCCACCTCCCCTCCCCGAACTCGTACGCGAACGCCTCCCCGAACTCGAAAGGATTGCAGAAATACCCACAATCTCCCGCCGCCGCAAATCCTACGGTCGACGGCCACCCGTAGCCCTTCCCGACGAGCCTCCTCACCATGTCCGCCGGCATCCTCCCGATCTCCCTGCACTCCAGAGTCCCGATCTCGACCTCCCACAGCGTCAGCCTTAACGGGTTCGGGCTCACGCCCGCCAACCCGGCAAGCACCAGCCTCGCACCCGCGTGCCCGATGGCCGACAGCCGGGTCTGCGGGTCGGGTTTGAGGACGGACGTCCGGGACCATCTCCCGGACTCCGGGTCGAGCGAGCTGTACGCGCCGGAGCACCGCTCGAGCACGTGCATGCGCGTGTCGGACGCCGCGACGGAGAGCCACGTGGCGGACGCCGACTCGCCGAGCTCGGCCGGGAAGGGGTCGCACGTGCGCCAGCCTCCCCCCGACCCGCTCGCGCTGCAGTAGACCTCGACCGCGCGCGGCGCTTCGGCGGCGTTGCAGGCGCCGCCGGCGACGACGGCGTGGGAGCCGACGAGCGCGACGAGAGGGCTGTAGCGGCGGACGCGCGGCGGAGGGAGGTGGGTCCACGTGGCGGCCAGCGCGGAGGGGGAGACGGAGAGGGAGGAGGAGGAGAGGTGGTAGAGGAGCTGGGAGTGGGAGGAGCGGATGGCGGCGGGGACCGCGCGAAGGGGGAGTGGGACCCACGAGCGGGAGCGGGGGTCGTATGCGACGGACGCACAGGAGGAGGAGGAGGAGTCACGGGAGCAGCGCGGCTGGAGGTGGAGGACGAGCCAGGGATCGAGACGGGGGCGGCGGCGGAGGGAGGAGGAGACGGCCACGGCCCACAAGGGGGACACGTGGCGGGCGGAGGGGAGGTCGGAGGTGGGGACGTGGGAGATGATGTTATCTAGGAGGTCCCCATGGAAGGGGAAGGGGACTAATATCGCTGTCACGTCTTCTCCCGCCATACTCTCTCTCCCTCTTCGAAGTCAGCTGTGTAGTCGTTTTATATATAGTTAGAGATTTATTTCGAAATCAGCTGTGTAGTCGTTTTATATATAGTTAGAGAGACATGATAAACACAAACATCTTCTAGTTGTTGTTTATATTCTGGGTTTTGACGTCTAGCTACTATCAAGAAATAAATTTAAAAAAAATACTAAGAATCTGAAGGAAATTTCTTCTGTAGACGATTTAATACATTATATTCATTATTTGAATACATCGTTCCATCTGACAAATGACCTGTATTATCATTCTAGTTGGCATAGCTGCCTATCAATATCATTCAAATAATTTTAAACTCGGCAAGCACAGGTACGATATATATATATATATATATATATATATATATATATATATATATATATATATATATATATATATATATATATATATATATATATAGGGATAGAGATTCCCTCACTTTTGCATCTTCCATGCATTCCCATGATAACACCCGTTGGATCTTGTTTAAGTCATCTAATCAACCCCATATATATATATATATATATATATATATATATATATATATATATATATATATATATATATATATATATATATTAGGGGTTGATTTTTTTTATTTTGAGATGATGTAAGAACAAGAATGTAATTTTTTTTTTTTAGAGGGAGCATCATGTAGATGCAAGCATCCTAAAGATGCTTATGGAGACATCTTGAATCATGTCTTTGCGCATTGTACTCTTTTCTTTCGTTGAGGTTTTTTTCCACTGAGTTTTTCCTTCGAAATATTTTTAACGAGGCAGTGTAAGCCGCACCCACTTGGATTCCTAAAGAATATGATTGTACTATTTTTTTTTCTATGGATTTTTTTCCTCAAAAGATGGGTTTTCCTTATAAAAGTTTTTAATGAGGCAGGTCCATGCTAAAAATATGTCACGACCTGCTTCCGAATAATCGGACAAGAGTCGGACATGTCCAGCCTTCGTCGTCAGACACGATGGAGTAAGTTGTACCAAGCTAGGAAAATCTAACCAGATAAACATAAATGTGCACAATCACAGCATCTGTACACGATCCCAGAAAGATCATCTCAATCCACAAATCCATATATCATAAAGGTACCAGAGTCAAAAGGAATGAAGTATACTATAAACTCTAAAAACAATATCTAAGAGTAAAGCTAAACTGTCTAAACCTGAGGCCTCTAGCTAAGTCATGTCTCCATGTCACGATCCGTTCCCGAATAATCGGACACGAGTCGGACACGCCCAGTCTTCGTCGTCAGACACGACGGAGTAAGCTGTACCAAGCTAGAAAAATCTAACCAGATAAACATAAATATGTACAATCATAGCATCTGTACACGATCCTAGAAAGATCATCACAATCCACAAATCCATATATCATAAAGGTACCATAGTCAACAGGAATGAAGTATACTATAAACTCTAAAAATAATATCTAAGAGTAAAGCTAAACAGTCTAAACCTGAGGCCTCTAGCTAAGTCATGTCTCCATCCATCTCAGCTAATGTCCCGGGCTCTGGCCCATATGGTAGAATGATATCCTGCAAGTACACCTGCAACATATTCAGTCAGGAGCGGAGCAAAGTACAATTCTAGGTAATGAACAAGAACATCATGATATGGAAATGAGTACAGGAGACATGAAATATAATGTACAGGAAAATAATATGAAAGTACAGGAATGTAAGTACAGGAAATAAAGTACAGGAATGTAAACCATGAACCTGAAGTACAAGACATGACATGTGCACAATATTTGAAATACAACTAGCCTATGTGACCGGCTGGGGTGAGTACAGGAATATGTACAGGAGTACATGAATATCGGTACGACTTAGGACCCGCGTGCACGATGCGAGGCCTAAGATATCTACATGAATTTTGTAACCGGGGTTTGGTCACATAGCTAGTGTATTTTTCCTCCCCGACACAAGTAAGTACAAGAACATGAAAGTACAGGAGAACATGATATCGTGTCATAACGTGTCACAGAAAAAGCACAGGATATGAATGTAAATGCACAAGACCATAGAATGTACTTGCCTTGCTCCGAAAAAGTACGGATAATGAATGGAGCTGGATGTCCTCCTGTCCAATTGTTATAAGTTTGATTAAGTACTAATCATTAACCATAAATCTGTTATCTATTCTCTAACCATAGGCTACCTATAGAATACTTATAATGATATACTAACTAGCCATATACTATTTCTAACTAGGCTATAGAACAGAAAAATATACTAAGTAATATGCCTAAAATATTGTACGAAATTATGGTGACAATATGACTGCTATTATTGTTTTTGCAAAAGGAATAATAATGACTAACATTATTTACCACCAAATTTTTTTAGAAAACAATTATAATATTTTGCTATTAGAAACCCAATTAAATCTCTTAATAAAATATTAGATATAAGAATCTACTAGTTAAAAATGTGGTCACTAAACATACTCAGTACATTTACTCATAACTATACAATATTTAAAAATATGCTCACTACTAAAAATATTAAATAAGAGTATAACACAGTAAATAAAACCCCATGAATTACTTCTTAGCCCAACATCCAGTTTGCAATTTTATTAGCAAGCTCTTCCCAAGTTTTTACCAAGGCCTTCTTAGGCTTAAAACTTACAACCGAGCCACTAATCTGCAAAGTAATTATACCACTACTATCAGTCAGTCCAAAGTCATCTCAACATATACTCCGGTCCAAACTTAGTAAAGACACAACTATCCCAGTCTCTTGAGCCCCACTCCATCAAAACATATTCATGGATCCACACATTTGACCTACTCAAACCTTCAAGCCAGCAGCACCCGAGTCCTAGCAATATAATAGAAAATCCTAACTGTCTAAACAACTACTCGAAGAGGAGCATAAGCCCACCAATACCACAACTAAAATTAATTTACCTTCGGCCGGACCGTATTTCTTATTGGGTGTGGGGGTTTGCTTTTTCTGGCCCGCACATCCCAACCCGGTCCGAATATGAGCCTGATAAAAATTCAGTATGTATATGTATTAAAATATATTTTATAAAAGTGATAAGGGTTATGTGAACCAAGGACCTCCTATATACTTCTTAAGTTCTCCAACTAACCACGATAGCAAATTGGTTTTGTGTTAGAAAGACATATAGAGATAGTATAAATATGAAACTTTCATACCTATCTTTTCAAAATTATACAGCCCGCAGACCGACCCGGACCAGGCTCGCAGGCCCGAGGTTACCCAGGTTTGGGTCCGACTGGGTTTAGAGTTTGTATTAAAAAAAACCCGACCCGTCTCTCTTCTGGTCTAAGTCCGGCCCAAACCAGACCCAGTCAACACTGGCCCGGGCTGGCCCTGCCTAGCCTAATACACACCATGACCTACCGGTTAAGACCGATTCATCCGCCCTACGAGGTTGCGGGTTCGAGCAAGGGGGTGCCATCTAATTCCCCTTTGGAGGAATTAAGTAGTGGTTGGTGGTTTGGTATAGTACAGGTGGGTGGTGCGGTATGATTCGGGAGGTGTACGAATGCGATGCGGGTGCATGTGCAGCGCGGTGCATCCCAAAGCATCTGTATCTAAAGCATCTGTTGAAGGAAATTTCTGTTGTTCAAAGTAATATTTGTAGATGCATAAGAAAAATATGTGCCTAAAACCACTCATAAGCATAAAAGAGTGCTACTACCGAAAAGAGTACAAAAGAATCTCTTAGATTTTGGGAACGAAACACGAAAATTGTTCCCCAAAACCAAAGAGACTGCGAGGTAACAGAAAAAAATTACACAAAACTAAATGCCAAAATCACATACAAAAAACAAACGCAGACACAACGGACTTTTACATAGAAAACTTAGATGGGAAAAAACATGGGACTATCGGAGTCCAACCCTGAAAAGCATCCACTATTGAAATAAGAATACACCGACTCCTTACAAGCTTCTCATCGATCCAAAACGGATCACCACAACTACTTGAAAAGCCTCCACTATTGAAATAAGAATACACTGACTCCTTACAAGCTTCTCACACATCCAAAATGGATCTCCATAATTACTTGAAAGAAGAAAACACGATTATAGACTCCAAAGACCAAGAGATGTCGATAAGAATTACCCGAAATAATCTCACCTTCACAACAGCCTCCAATTCCATTTTTGTCTCTCCCAAAAGTTATAAACTTGATAGTATTATATCAACTTGCATGCATCAAACTTTTATGAAACCTTGCATGAATTAGGGTTACCATACATTGGAAATCTATATATGGAAGCCCAATATATATAGAATGTCCAAAATATATCAATCATATATTTAATGGAAATTCAATCATAATTGGTTTGTCATAAATTGGAAGTCCAATTATATGGAAAATTAATATATGAACATATGAAAGATTCAATTATAAATATAAGATCAAAGTCAAAGATGGAAATCCAATCATATATTTGCTTATCATATATGTTCAAATATATGGCGATCGATGCTCCCCGAGCTTTTCCAACACACGGAAGGCGCTCGTCGTGCTCTGGAGTATTCTTCACATATGTTGGGAACCCTCACCCTCTCTAACAAATCTCTTCCTTCACAACTAGGTGGAGGTAACTCGTCATCCCGACGATCCGCCTTGCTTCACTCTGAACACTCATCAATTCTTCAAAGCCTTCTTATCCTTTGGCAATCGCACCAGCTCATAAGTGGAGTTTGCATGTAAGGAACCCATCTCCTCCTACATGGCATGCATCCACTCCTGCATGTGTTCATCTTCCATAGCCTCTGTCATGAAATTTTGGGCTCTCCTCCGTCAGTTAGTAGCACATAATCATCAGGTGAGTATCTCATAGATGGTCGACGCTCTCTCGTGCTTCTTCTCAATAGAACCTTTGGTGTTGGTTGTGTACCGACATCCTCATTCCCTTTAGGAGGTGCCTCCTCGGCATGCTCATCCTCTTAAGGGTCACCCTGACCACCATTAGCAGGCGGATGATCAAGGTTGGGAGCATCTTCATGTACTGGCTCCTCCATAACTGGATCATTTGTAGTATCCTATGGCAATGGCTCGAAGCGACATGACTCTAACTCAGATAATTCCTCAGCCTCAGAAGGCATCTTGGAATACTGAGTGTTGGTCATGGTCTGATCCTCGACGAACATCATGTCTCTGCTTCCGTAGAGATTCCTTTCAACCGGGTTGTAGAGTCTATAGCCAAACTCATCCCGACCATAGCCAATAAAGACGTATTGTCTCATCTTCGGCTCAAGTTTGGATCTCTCGTCCTGTGGTACATGTATAAAGGCCTTGCAACCAAACACTCGCAGGTGATTGTATGACTACTCGTTGTTTTACCATACTTTGTCAGGCACATCACCTCACTCCATCAGTGTCATGTTCATGCGCTCTGCTACACCATTGAGCTAAGGTATTTTTGGCGGATCTTCTGGTGTCGTATCTCTTGTTCTCTGCAATATGCATCAAAGAGACCAATGTATTCGTCGTCATTGTCAAATTGAACACATAGTAACTTATTGCCCGTACGTCTCCCTTTCAACAGAGGCCTGAAACTCTTTGAAAGTGGACAACATCTTATCCTTGGTTTTTAAAGCATAGACCCAAACTTTCTTAAAACAACCATCAATAAAAGTCACAAAGTAAGAAGAATCACCAAGTGATTTTACCTTCATAGGACCGCAGACATCCGAGTAAATCAACTCGAGCAACATCAGCTTCCTGAACTGGGTGACTTCGAAAAGACACCATATTTTTTCTTTCCATCAAACAGTGCATGCATCTCTCCAACTTTGTAGACTTGAGCCCTAGAATCACCTTCATGTTCAACAAGTAGCTCATCCCTTTCTCGCTGATATAGCTGAGCTGTATGTGCCATAACTCGGTAGATGCATCACTGACTACGTTCACATCATGTTCTCCCTGTGCACACCCTTCCATATAGTAGAGACCAAATTTCTTGCTTCCTCTGGCAATCACCATAGAACCCCTGAAAATCTTCCACCGATCGTTACCGAAGAGATTGAAGAATCTTTCTTCATCTAACCTTCCAACCGACACCAAGTTGAAATAGATATCAGGACATGACGAACATCTTTGAGAACAAAAACTGCACACATCTTCGTTCTCAAATGCACATATCCAATAGAACCAACTTTTGACACATCTCTATTGTCCATCTTCAATACTCCACGATCTTCTATTGTGTAAGTGGCAAACGGTGCCCTAATGTGAGATACGTGTGCTCAAGTCCCTAAGTCCATCAACCAAGAATTTTTATCGCAGGCGAGGTTCATGACTATCTCATCATCCACAGTGATCACATCGCCTCCAAGTGTCGAGACAACCTTTGTAGTGTTCTCACTTTGCTTCCCCTTATCACGATCGCCCTTCTTTTCTCTCTTCTAAGTGAAACAATTTCGCTTAATATTTTCCTCCTTGCCACAGTGGTAGCACGCGGAGTCCTCGTACCGACCCTTGGACTTTCTCCTACTCTTGTCTCTGTCACCGCCTGGACTTCTTCTTTTACTCCTTCCCTGACTCTCTGAAACAAATGCCTCTGAATGGGATGTGGATGAAGTGTCATGAGAACGTCTTTGCGTCTCTTCATTTAGTACCCCGCTCTCGGCGAACTCCAGACTAATCATGCATTTTGGAGCAGAAGTGACCATAAATACTCGTACGGTTGTTTTGCATATAGGGATTGTTTACTTGGGTACTGCACCTTCCATGCAACATTTGATACAATTTCATATTTACTGTTGTAAGTACTACCACAACTACATTGGTTGGTTGGTTGTATGGATTCTTAAATCCATTATTTTGAATAATATAATTAACATGTTTCATTGTGACTTGAATCATAGGCCATTTTGTGGCCATTAAGGGGCTGTTTGGTAGCCGGGGACTGCGCTACAAATGGCAGTCCCCGCAGCAACTGGAGACAGTTTCCATCAGTTTGTGTTTGAATAGCCCCAGCAAGTGCACGGAAAGTGTCTTTTCTCTGACACCCCTCACTTGTTGTCTCCCCATTTGTTTGTGTTTTCACTTGCGACAGAAAATAGGCGGAGGTGGGGTAAAAGTGGTGATGCGTTGGTGATGGCGAGCACCTCCATCACAACAGCAGCAATCTTCATACTCCGACGAAGCTTTGAGCCGGGGACGGGAGAGCGGGCAAGATCCGGCCACCGCTTGACCAGATCTGAGCGGGGGACGGTCGGGAAGTGAGCGACGACGAGGACGGTGGTGGTGGAGTAAGGGGTTTACGAGAGAGAGGAGGCGGTGAGGAGAGAGGAGGAGGGGTGGGGAGAGGGGTAGGGGGAGGCGGTGGGGAGAGGACGAGTGTGTGAAAGAGAGAAATTAAAAGAAGAAGAAGAGTCCAGAGAACTCGTATGAAGAAATGAGAAATTAGAAGAAGAGTAGAGGGATTAGTCCATAAACATACAAATTAGTTTAGTCTATAATTAAAAACATCAAAAATTAGTTTAGTTCATAAACATAAAAAATTAGTTTAGTCCACAATTAGGTGTTTGCTAACCCTAATCATAATTGAAGAAAGTGTTTTAGAAAACTTTTTTTTTTCTTTTTATATATACAAACAAAAAATAGCAAGTGAGATAATTACAAAGTAGTTGTGCACACAAATTAACAAAGTTGCTATAACCAACCATTTGTGTTAATATTTAATTTTCCAAAATAAAAAATTACGAAAATTTAATTTTTTTTAATTAATATTAAGTAAATATATAACAACTGAAATAGTCAATAATTATTAGATAATTATGGTAATTAATTTAATTATGATAGTTAATATATTTTTCGTTTAATTATCATAATTAATTTAATTATTGGTTATCATATCTCCAATCCAAACATCAACTTTCAACAACCATCCAAACAACCGAACTTTTTTTTCCTCCACTTTCAACAATCATCCAAAAAACAAACTCATTTTTCTTCCACTTACAGCAGACAAAAAGTACTCTATCAAAACACATTTTGGAAAGTGCCACTTGCAACAAGTGCACTGCAACTCAACATAATGTAAGTGCTACTTTTATACTTTCAAATAGTTACTTCGATCCAAACAGCCCTTAAAGTTGTTAGCTGATACGGTATTTGTTGTACCAATTCTACTATTTACATCAAATCTATAGTGTAAATGCATGCTATTTTCACTTACAGGTAACCAAACAGCTCCAAATAACCAGCTCACTGTAAGGCCCATGGGGAAGTGATTCTCTCTCTCTCTCTCTCTCTCTCTCTCTCTCTCTCTCTCTCTCTCTATATATATATATATATATATATATATATATATATATATATATATACCAGCTAATGTATCAAAAGAGGAGAGGAAGCATTATTTATTAATAGGGACTCATCTAATATAATATGTGATATTATGATTTTGGTCTCCAACTCATGTTACAAATTTTGAGCCTGTAGAAACCCAAACTCTAATGTCAGACAATTTGGAAATCCTAATCCTAATATCACATATTATATGAGACCGTATTACTAAATAACCCCAAGAGGAATGGTGTATAACCCAACGAGGAATGGTGAGGACTTTGCCTTCATGAATCATAAGCTGTCCCCCTGTCCTGATGCGTTAGCTTCAGAAAAAACCTGGCTTAGTCCTGAATGGTTCCAAGTTGGAGCCTTCATCATGTTTAATCAAAACGCACAAATAACGGACGCGAGGCATTGGTTTAATCATCACATAGGCACGAAACTTCTTTAACCTTTCAATACGACCTGCAGATTTTTCAATCGATTATTGTTTCGTTGAGCTTCATCTCAACTTACTCACCCACATCCCTAATCATATAGCTTCTAAACTTTGTCCATGAGGAAGCAGCATGAAACATAAGAAACTGCTGATAGGGAGCAATTACAGCCAGTTCAACCTACTTAGGCCATGAGTTAATAAGAAAATAGCACTCTCAAAAGTCAGTAAACCAAAGAAAGATGAACACAGTGTACTTCAACACCTCTACAAGCAAGCTTATAGAGGGTTTCCTAGCTATTATCAAGATATAACACACAGCAGGGTTTTTTAATCTAGTATCCAAAAATATATACAATCATTGAATAATACTCAGAAAAGTAGGGTGTTGGCTCGTCTCACTCGAGACTGTGTAGACCTTTGTAGAGCACGGCAGCATAGTCTCCGAATTGTATATCCTTCGGTGGGTGCATATCGAAAACGTACGTGATAGGTGCAGACACTTGCATGGGCCTAACGATGTCACATTCATCTGACAGCTTCCCGAAAGTTGATTCGTCAAAAGGAAATGACCGAGCAAGGTTAAAGAAGCATTCCCTAGCTAATCTTTCCACCTGAAACGTATTTGAAAGAAAGTATATAAAAAAAATCATATGTAATAGTGTTCAGAGCAGTATGTTCTCTAAAAGGACGACAATCATATGTAATAATGTTCAGAGCAGTTGTTCTCTAAAAGGACTAGAAAACTCAAAGTCGACAAAAATTAGGAACTCAGCTGCACTAAAGCAACAGTAGACTATGGTCATGTTGCTACTTGCTAGCTTAGTAGAACATATCAGAACTCAAATTGCAATAGTTCCTCTGGTAAACTCACATTTTTGTAAGTGAAAGCAGATGCACATTACACAACACATACAACATAGAGCAGTCGGCCAGTTTAGTTGGAAGTAAGTTGGAAAGGCAATGAAGAGATCTATAGATCATTTTCACGCATCTCAGTCCACATAAAACTCAAATTTTATCCATCTATTGACTCTGAAACAAGTATCACGAATTACTTGTTCTAACCAGTCTACAAGGCATGGTGTGTTTCATCACGGTATTGGTTCTATGTCCTGATTTCTTTATACAAATTTCCATTATCTATTGAAGCTTACTTTCTTATCATTCTACTCTACTGATGTTAAGACTTGCAAGAATTATTCAGATAGATTACAATAAAACTTCCGAAAACTGATTCTTCGTTTAGTGACTTCTATAATTCTATTACATATTCCTCAGTTTGGATAAGAAATTCAAGAGTTTTGGTCGATTCAAAATTCACTGGAGGTTCATTGCCAAGGATAAAGATGTTTGAGTTATTATTAAAAAGCTACGTCAACAAATGTCGATACAGAATTATTGGCATTCTAGAAATTACAAACAACAACAACAAAATATATGGAGTCAAGACTGGTAAAAATCTTGTGGCTGGAAATGGATCGCAGCAAAAACGCCACGCAATTTAATATAGGAATATCAACATATTCATGTCAATGACCATACCTGTAGCTGCGCAAACCTGATGTTGTTCATGGTAATGATCACCTGCAGATCATACAAAGTCTCGGCCAAAATTCTGATGGCAAGCAATTCAAAGAAAGTCTGAATGAACCGGATCTGGATGTTTGCATCATCCGCATCAATGTCAGGAAACCAAAACACAGAGCAAACATTTTTCCAAGGGATGGGATCTTCACCTTTAGTATCAATGATCGAGTAATAAGGGTTGGTCACATTCCATAATACTTTTGCACCATTTGACAATGCATCTAATTCTGTAGAATGAGCATGGGGAGTGGTAGTAATTATTTTACTTGGAGCATATACGTATGAGAGACGGGATGTGAAGCTCAGGTTCGTGTCATTCAATAGAAAGACACAGCTATCAGCAGTTGTAGGCAACAACTGCAGAAAAGAATAAGCAGTAGCATATTCATTTTCCGGTGAGCAAGTGGAAGATGCTGTAAGCAATGCAGAACTAGGATCATGGGCATGGGAAAAATAACATGATGCTCCATTACGGCAACCCTGCAATGGCACATCAGTGAGATAATATATCTAAGGAACAACTTTCCAGCAGAAACATCAATTAATCACAGCAATATACTTTCAAGAACATGTCTACTATCAACAGAATTCTAAATAGGGGTAAGGAAGCTTTTATACTTGAATATGTTGATTTTCTGAAGATAGACTACATTAGTACCGCATGGAACAAAAAGGGATTTAGTAAAGCAGTACATAGACATTACTGAAAGAATAAAGTTTATAAGATGGTTTTCTATATTGGCAACACTAACATTTTGTCACCATTATATATATATATATATATATATATATATATATATATAGCAAGGTTATGGGTTCTTTTCACATTTGGGAGCAGTTAAAAAAAAAAAAAAATTAAAACACAGGTGCAAGGTCTGTGTTCTTTTCACACTTGGTTATGGGATGGTGTGTGCATGTGATGTAGTGGTGGGGGTGTGAAGGAATTAGGAGATATTAGACAGTTCACAAGTTTAATAACAAATAACTAGGGCTGTGAGCCGAGCCAAGCCGAGCCGAGCCAAGCTTTTGTAAGCTTGAGCTTGGCTTGACTAGAATTATTCAAGCTTGAGCTCGAGCTTGATAAGTTTTTTATTTTGAAGCTTGAGCTTGGCTCGAGCTTCTTTATATTGAGCTCGAGCTTGGCTTGGTTTGAGCTCGGCTTGATAAGGAAGCTTGATTCAAGCTCGATAAACAAGCTCGATAAGCTTGAAATCAAGTTTGTCGCTCAACTTTATTTCAAGCTCATTAAACTTGATTTCAAGCTAGTTATGTTTGAATTCAAGTATCTGAATATTAACAATTTATTTATAAAACTTTAATTAAAAAAAGTTCCTTAATATCACTTATTAAGGACATAAATATATAATACACACAACCATATATATATATATATATATATATATATATATATATATATATGACCTCTAGCCTAGTGATTAAGAGAGATGCATGCGGCCCAAGTGGTCGGGAGTTCGAGCCCAAGTGGAGGCGAGTTCACCACAATTACCCATTGCTTTGTCCGGTTCTATTCTGAGCTCTATCATCAGACGGACTATCCTTCGGTATTCCCGCAGCTGACTACGAAGACGTTGATTACGGAGTATGGCAATAGTCTTCTTATGGCCCCTATCCGGATGGCGGAGGTGGAGGCGATTGTGATGCAGGCTGATGCTTCCAAGTCTCCTGGGCCGGATGGTTTCTCCAGTGGCTTCTACAAGCGTCATTGGGGTATCCTCAAGGTCCAGGTTCTTGCGGCTGTTCAGGAGTTCTTTGATACGGGCAAGCTCCTGAAGGAGCTGAACCACACCTTCCTGACGCTAGTGCCCAAGAAGGAGGGGGCGACTTCTCTTGCTGACTTTCGACCGATTGCTTGCTGTAATTATTTGTATAAAATAATTACTCATCTTATGTGCAGGAGGATGGAGGATGCTATGCAGGGCCTGGTTTCTCGGAATCAGGCGGCATTCATCAAGGGGCGGTCTATTGCGGAGCATAGCCTGCTGGCTCATGAGATGATTCGGGAGTTCCACAAGCCTGGAGGGATGAAGGCCTGTGTGAAGCTCGACCTGAGGAAAGCCTACGACACCGTCAACAGAGACTTCCTCTGTCATTTGATGGGTGCGATGGGATTCTCCGAGACATGGGTGGACAGAGTCAGAGAGTGCATCACCTCTCCTACTTTCTCGGTCCTCATTCAGGGTATTCCATACGGGTTCTTCGACAGCAGCAGGGGGCTTCGGCAGGGGGACCCGCTTTCCCCCTATCTATTCACCCTCGTGATGGAGTATTTCACCTGTTTGATGGACATTGCGGTGCATCGGGAGAGGATTGTACCGATATACAGCAGGGTCTCTCCGGTGGTCTCACATCTCATATATGCGGATGACCTATTGGTTTTGTTGAGGCCTTCCATGCGAGGGATGAGGGAGCTTGCGGCGGTGATGGAAGAGTTCGATCAGCTATCGGGCCTTCGGTTAAACAGGGACAAGAGCAAAGTTTACTTCAGCAACTCTTGCACTTTGAAGGAGGAGCGGGCCATGGAGCTTGGGGTGGAAAAGGGGGACCTCCCGGTGAAATATCTGGGGGTGCCCCTTTCCGTCAACTACGCGAAGGACCGAGAATGTCAGAGTCTGGTGGACTTTACACAGAGGAGGGTAGAGGTCTGGCAGGCGGCTGGCCTATCTTTTGGAGGGCGTATTGAGCTGGTTCGATCGGTCATTTCTGCTATTGCTTTGTTCTGGCTCCAATCTATTATGGTTCCTTTGGCTACTATCAGAAAGATTGAGGGCATATGTGCCAAGTTCATTTGGCATGGGGGGATTCATGCCATCTCTTGGGAGCAGCTCTGTCGGCCCAGGAAGGAGGGAGGTGTGGGTCTGCGATCCCTTGTATCTGTCAGGGAGGCGGCGGGGATCAAGCTGGCATAGAGGTTCCTTCAGGGCGATTCTCTCTGGTCGACCTGGATGACTAGTCGGTATCTCCGGGGCAGGAACTTCTGGGTATGTGAAATTGACAACAACTTCTCTGTGTCTTTCAAGCATATCCTGAGGAACCGTCCTGTACTTCGGACGGCTATTCGGCGGAAGATGAGGGAGGGAGGGGAGACGGACCTTTGGCTCGATCCGTGGATTTCAGGTCAGTCTCTTCTGGAGATTCTGGGTCCCCAGAGGGACGGTGTGGCGTACAGAGGTCTGACTTGTAGGCACATCATCAGTGGTGGGGTCTGGAGGCCAGAGGAGTATCGTTTCACTGCTCAGTTAGGTGAGGAGATCAGACAGGTGCAGATCACTCCTACGGCACTGTCTGATGTCTGGGTTTGGGCCCCTCCCGGCCGCTCGGAGGGTGCGGGGGAGTTCAGATTTAGCAGCTGCTACGACCTTGTTCGCCCCCACTTCGATGCTATGGAGGAGTACGACTTTGTCTGGGGGAAGGGGCTTGCCAGGAAGATGCAGCTGTCTGCTTATAAACTGGTGCTGGGCCGGTTACTCACTAGGGACCGACTACTTCGGTTCGGGGTCCCTGTCCCTGACCCTAAGTGTGTTTTGTGTGAGACAGAGAATGAATCCATTGGGCATCTGTTCTTTCAGTGCCACGTGGCATGGAGCATCTGGGCGGAGCAGAGCCGGAGACACTTGGGAGGGGTTGGAAGGGAGCGGGACTTCAGAGAAATCCTTAAGTGGATTGGTGATTGCAGGGGCCAGGAGCAGAGCTGGGCCAGATGTGCCAGATTGAGACTTGCTGCATCTGTTTGGCATGTCTGGAAGGAGAGGAACCGGCGTATTTATGAGGGGCTGTCCACTACACCAGTGGGCATCCTCCATAACATTGAGTCGGATGTACTAGTAATGTCCCCCTGAGTTGGGACTGTATCTCTATGTTGTAACCTATTGCGATGATAGTGGAATAAAATTTACCCTTTTTCCAAAAAAAATATATATATATATATATAATAATTCAACAAAGAACAAACGAGCTTCTAAACGAGCCAGCTCGCAAGCTCATAAACGAGGTAGCTCGCGAGCTCAATCGAGCCGAGTACTTCTAAGCTTGAGCTTGGCTCGTTTATTAAACGAGCTCAAAAATAAAGCTTGAGCTCGGCTTGTTTACCAAACGAACCGAGCTCAAACGAGCTTTTATCGAGCCGAGCTTCGAGCAGCTCGCGAACGGCTTGGCTCATTTGCAGCCCTACAAATAACCATATGTTGCACATGAAATCTCAAGCCAGTTACAGATTATGCCATGATTTTGATTTCTCCTAGTTCTTTCTTGCAATACACCCTAACCTCATTACGTAGGACCAATCATGACCTAGAATTAAAGATCCAAGTGTTGTAAGTGAATGATGGGGATAATAGAGATTGGATTCCAATTGCCATAATAGGAAGGTAATTGCCTTTCTAGCCATCATTTTCTGCATAGCATGCATAAAGAATAGGAAGAAGAGAGTGACTTTCCAAAAGAAAACAGACAATAATGCAAGTAATCACAATATAAGATAGAAGGCATAGTAGTGGGGGAACAATAGCAAAATCAGCTCAATTACAAGTATCTTTTCAGAGATTAAAGCTAGCAACTTGGGTACCTGAAGTGTAAGAAAAAATTTACAGGTAGGCCTTTTGGCCTGGAGAGAGTGAGAGAAGGGACACTGATTCCCTCTTGAACACGATCCACTAACGAAGTATCTACATAACGCATCTTCCATGGACTGTGGAGGCAAATCACTAACAGTTTCACCATGACTAGAAGAAGCATCTTCTGTATATAGAATCCGCATCTGACGTACATGCATATAAGATAATCATCAATGGAAAGAAAAGGAGGCCCAAACAGGATGTGTACTGCACAGGTATTGCATTATGAAATAAGAGAAACAAAGCACATTGGAACACAACTGCAATTGAAAAGAGGAACATATACCTCTTTGATAAGTGTTTTCAACTTCTCAAATATCGTAATCGCATGGAAATCATATGGAGTAACATATGGTGCCGCAAGACACTTTCTTGTGTCACCGACAAAATCAGAGTTCTCCTGTACCAGTGTAAGGCCGTCCATATTCTGGACTAGCTCAGATTGCAAAAGGCAAGTATGTTGAAATGCACAAGGCTCATAGTATAAAGGAAGCTCATTGGCTGCAAAAAAGTCAGGCCGAAAACGATGCATTCCGTTGATTATATCTTCATCTGTATGAAAGGTCGAGTTAGAAGATTCGAACCAAAAAAAAAATTACAGCATTCCTCGAACCGAGCAGATCAAGAAAGTAACTGGTAACATACATATTTCAGAGACATTATGTAGTGATGTCTGCACAAGATTGTGGAATAAGCACCATTCCTCCTCAAGCTTAGAGATCATTGATTGGGATATTTTAGGCTCATCAATGTTGATTATCTGTTTTAATCGTTCCAGACGGTGTTTGTCCTTCAGAGAAGAAAAGGAGAACAAAAATAAAAATGAAATCAATCAGCCTACGAATTGTTATAAATAGCATACGAGCAAACCCAAGGCAAAAAAGGCAAAGAGACAGAAAAATGTACAATGATTTTAGTTTCATCCTTAGGACCAAGATGTAAATGCATTCATCACTTAGCTTGTGGTAATTGGTAACCAAAAATGTTGTTCACTACACAAAAAGGATGTCCATATCTGTGAATAGATTCAATAGAAGCAAAGTTGACCAATCTGAAATTCATTTTGCATTCTCCAGTGAGAATAACAATTGTTTCTGGTAAATTAGTAACTAGAGGTTTACTAAATTTTTGTTGGAAAAAAATGATCTAGTAACCAAGTTCCAAACAAAAATCACTCTCGTAAGTTACTTAGATAAGGATCGCAAGTAGAAGAATTTTGAATACTTGCCTGTTACACAAATCAAACTGGCATAGTTGAATCAGGAAAACCTTTTTTTTTCTTTCAAGATTTGCAGTATCGGAATCGGTTACGACCCTTCTTATGAGACCCTTCTTATGAGTATTGATATTGATGGTTTCAGCACTTTCTTATGGGAGTTTCGGAGTTGTTAGTTTCGCAAACAATATTAAAATATTATTAACTAGAAAAATATTTGACACATTTAGGCGTAATTTTATGTATTCTTTGTAGTTATTTAATAGCTTTTCGACAAAGTATAACCAAGGTAGTTTTGAATGTAATAATCATAGTTATCTGGAACGTGGTTAGTCATGGGTCATGGTATGATCCAGAAACGGATTACGTTACTTGTCTTTAGCACCCGCCTAGACCCCCTGACGTCCGCCTAGACATGTTTTGGGGTTTTATGAATTTTTCTGCAATTTTTAGTAGGTTTTTTGGATTTTATTTATTTACTTTTGAACCGCCTAGCTCTAGGCGGCCGCCTAGATGACCGCCTAGGCGAGCTAGGCGCTAGACGGCGGGTGCCCGTCCGACTAGCGCCTACCGCTTTTCAGAACCTTGTGTACATCATAATATTCCTTTACTATAAATAAAAGATAAACACCTTCGGCGGAATTCTTCAAAATATGATATGGGAAACTTAAAAATATGAACAAGGCTTTTGCATAGCTGAACGAGCCTTAAGCGCCTTTATGTGTCTCCTTGGTTCCTAGCACCTGTGGAAACGTGGGTCAAGACATTTGAAATGCACCGTGAGCGACGAATTAACACAACTCACCAAAATCAACGCTTTCGTCAAAGAAAGTTGTATTTTCTTTATCAAAAACTTCACTGTACAAAGAATTCTTAATCACAAAGGCTCTTGTGATTACAAAAAAACACTAGGTATAGAAAGATTACGGGGAGAATGGTAGCGGTTGAGATTCGATCAGCACGTGATCGCTTTACTCCGTTGACCGTCCGGCACAGCGATGGGAAGAATCACTTGCTAAGTCTCGAGCTCCAATATTGTGGAGAAGAGAAACCTCGAGCTCCAAACCGTAGAGAAGAAAAAATCGCCAAGTCTCGAGCTCACAACGCTATGGAGAAGAAAAATTGGCAGCAAGTATTCTTTTTGCACAAGGACCGAAGCTTTTCAATCCCTTTGGAAGCACTAATCCGGGGCTATTTGTAGCCATTTGGACCGATGCATAAGAAACAAGACAAAATGCACTTATTTCACATTTTTACGCGTATAATCGCTGCTACGCGTAATATTTACACCATCAGGGGACATCATAAGTACTGGATCCGTATGCCGCATGAGCCACTGTCTATGTTGTTGGCCCAATGATTGTATCATATTTTTGAATATGGTTAATCTGTTAAGTTTAGCATTTCATTATCACTAATCTTCATACTATCACTATAGCATTTCTACGTATACTTATATCTTTGGTGATATGTGCCCATTGGTTTACATCTTAGTGATATGAGCTTATCTATCTTAAATTTAATTGGGTTGCCAAAATCAAAACTATGTTTTTGATTGTGGTCATTCAATTAAGTTTAAACATTATGATATCACTAACATTTATGCCATCACCTTAGCACTTATACTTAAACTTTGCATAGTCCTAATGTGCTTTAATTTATCATACTTGCTACTATGTATATTGCTTTGTTCGTCTAACATATACATGCAGAAAAGCAATAAGCAAGATCAATGTGGACATATGCAATGAAGAAATCATAGTGGGCCAAAGACGACGGATCCCACAAGATTTCTCTGAACCACCCGACGACATCTCTGGAGCCACGCACCGGGGGTTCCGCTGCCCGGTCAGCGGACGGGGGTCGAGGGGGCAGCACCCCTCGTCGGGGGTTCGGGGGCGAAGCCCCCGAAAGGTATTCAGTTTTCACAAACTGGATATCTTTGGACAGCTGCCGCCAAGGGAAAAAGCCAGCACCTATCAAAGGAAGAAGCCAAGCCATGCCATCATCATTTCAAGACTCTAAAGAAGCCTGCACCTACCTATGTTTATCTGGAGTCTGTAATGAGTCTTAGGAATTATTGTAAACACAAGAAATGGATGACAAAATCGAAAGCTAGGACAGAAACTAGCCCAGGATCATTTTTGGCTGAAAACCGGCATACCGACGGTATACCGGTGCATACCGGCGGTATACCGATTTTGTTCACAGAAAGTTTCTGTCCACAAAATCGGCATACCGACGGTATACCGGATCATACCGACGGTATACCGATTCAGTAACGTTGAAATTCCAACGGTCGGATTTTCAGCATTAAATGATCCCAACGGCTATATTTCGAGCCGTTACAATCCCAGACCGGTATACCGCCGGTATGCCGGATCATACCGGCGGTATGCCGGTTCGTGACTGAAAAGTTGCCTTTGGCTTCTTTTCAAGCTTTGGTTATAAATAGCCTTGAACCCCTTTATTCAAGGTTGATGCTTTGAGCCTAAAAATTTCCAAACCACCAAAGCTTATCCACATACAACTCTACAAAGCCTTCATTTGCCATCCACAAATTGTGTTAGAGTTATTGAGTTGAAAAGTGAGATCTTCATCCTATTGTAAGGAGATCAAAACCTATTGTGAAAGGTTGAAGTTGGAGAGTCTTCGTATCCAAACTCTCGGTTGAAGTTGGGGAGTCTTCGTATCCAAACTCTCGGTTGAAGTCGAAGAGCCCTTCGGATTAAAGCTCTTGTGTAAGAAGTTGGCGAGTTCTTCGGATCCAAACTCGTGTGTAACTATTTGCTCAAATAGTGGATTAAAGCCGGAGAGAGTTCCGGGACTGGACTGCCTCTTAGGAGGATACCAGGATATATCGGGTGTTGGTATTGTGTTTGCTTCTTCTCTTGCACTTATATTTTTAAATTGTCAATTAGCTTGTGCTAAGTGCTTGATTAGTTAGCTTGACCCTATTCACCCCCCCTCTAGGGTTCCTACAATTGGTATCAGAGCAAGGACTCTATTGTTAGGCTTAACATCCTTAGAGTAGATCCTTGTTATTTTTTCTATGGCATCGTATTCTTCCTACTCCTCCTCCGATAAAGAGGGTTTTACTTCTAGTAGCATAGACAATCATGTTTCTTCTAAATGCAAGAAATGCTCTAAGTGGAAAGCCATGGCTAAACAATCCTTAGAGATTCTTGACAACCTTCATTCTACAAATGAAGAATTTTCCGAAAAGGTTGTTCATTTAGAAGAAGCAAATGATTTTTTGAGAAATGAAAACAATATTTTATTATCTAGACTTGATTCTCAAAACTCATCTTGTGTTTCTTTAAAGAGTTTGAATGAGGCTTTAATTTTGAAAATCAAATCTCTTTCCTCATCAATAGAAGATCTTAAGAGGCAAACTCATGAGCTAAATCATTTGCATGATTCTTCTATTGACACTTTAAAGAAACAAAATGATGCTTTTATCTCTAGAATTGCTTTATTTGAAAAAGAGAATGATATTTTAATTGCTAAATTTGATTCTCTTACTTGCATGCATGATGATTTGCTATTAGAACATGATATTCTTAAAACCAAATCTTCTCATGCTCACTCTAGAGATATTCATCATTCTAGTATGTCACATGTTCATAATCATACTCATTCCGATACATGTGCACACACTAGTATTAGGTGCTTCTATTGCTCTCGCATTGGACACATGAGCTTCACTTGTCCTATTCGTAGGAGTTTTTCTACCAATGCTAGAGTAAATAGTATGTGGGTCCCTAAAGCTAATAAATGTGGATCCAAGTTTATTTGGATACCAAAGTCTTCATCTAATATTTTAGGTGAAGCTTCTTGTATCGGGACATAGCACCGAGGAGCGTGTTGGTGGTTGCAAAGCTCAAAGGTCATCTTCCAAGCAATTGCACCAACACAAGCGTGGCCACTAGAGCCACTTTGGTAACATGCTAAACGATTTTCTTTAAATTGTTTATATTTGTAGAATCTAGCATGTTTCTTTTGATGTCTTACTACTAGCTCACATTGATGTCCTTTAGTTGTCTCTTATATAAATCAATGTGAGATTTAATACTAGCATGCTTAGTTAATTTTCTTATTAATTCTTTTATCTAGCATGACTAGTTACTCGGCTTAAATGATTAGTTCACACTATGTAGTTTATCACTCATTTTCTATTAAGTGTGACACATTTGATTTATGCATGCTTGTTATTCTTGATCTCTATTTTATGAAGCATGCATATCACTCTAGTCCATAAGAGCTTGTTTTTTATTTGAGTTAATATGATTTTAACTCTCCGTCTTTAAAGTTTTTGAAATAGTTACTTCCTGCCGGTTTGTTTTAGTATGTAACATTTACTTTAAATCGGTATTTGTGAATATTTATGTTTAGCACAAGCTTCTTATCACTTGACAAGTATATACTTATACTTCTTTTTAATCTTGTGCTTACATAATATATTCATTATTGATTCTCATACTTTATCTTGATTATCTTCTTGAGAATCAATTATGTCTTTGCCTAATAAAGTTTATTTATACATGATTTTGAATTTGTGATGGTTTCTCAAATATTCATTAAGGATACATGACTATATTCATTAAAATTTTCATTTACTTATAGTTCATGTATCTCTTATATTGATATCTATTTTTGTATAAATACCTTTATGTAGGCATATGAGTTAAGCTAAAGTTTTATTCGTACTTGTTACTTCTAAACTTGTGCTTAACTCATACTCTAGCTATTGATTCTTTTGATCAAATTTGTGTATCTCTTTTTGAATCAATATGCTTCTTCCTTAAAGCTTTCTTTTAATGATGTCTTTTTAGCTTTTTGGTTGACTTTATGGATACATGTTCTTAATTGATTTTTGATCTTTTCATGTATGCCTATTAGTGATATATATATAGTTTCATATATATATATAAATGATTCCTAGCTTTTGATATTCATTTGTTTTATCTTTAAGTTGGGATGGTGAGAGAAAATATTTGTTTATGTATCGCACTTGACTATTTATGGAAGTTCTTTTAAGAATCACAAGGTTTTGTGCTTTGTCTTGTTTTTATATTAACCTCCGTTTTTAGTGCACATTTTCAAATCTATATCATCTATATATCTACTATGGTGCACTATGAAAAGCTTTTGAAAATGATTCTTACTATCTTTAGCACATTTAGCTTTCTTGATCTTAATGATCTTTCTTTGCTCATTCCTTGGGTTTATGCTTCTTTTTGAATTATTGTTGCCCAATGTTTTTTTTTTTTTTTGTAGCACATGAGAATACATGTAATTGTTACATCATTTTTCTTATGACTTTAGCTACTATGGTTTGAGCCTTTGTGTCTATCATTCATTATCTTGGATTAATCTCAATACTTGGCAAAGAGATTTATTTTATTATGTTTTCATGAGTATCTCTTTTAGCCTATACTTGATAAGAGTCTAATTCATTTATTTATCATCTTATGCTCTTATCCTTGCTTAGTAAAGAGTCTAAAAATCATTTTGATCATTCAAAATGTATTATACTTATATGAGAACTCTTTGCTTAAGCAAGTATTTTTAGTGTTAGTGACTTAAGATTTAATGAGCACATTTATCTTGTTAATGGCTTCCCTCATTAATCTTATTTGGATTATATAGTTTGCTTATTTGTGATATATTATTAAGCTATATAATTTTGGTTCACTTTCACTCCTCTAGCCATTATTTTTCTTTTCAATCTATATATGATATGCTAGTTTACATATACAAGATCTGTGATTCTTCTAAATGTATTTTGTATCCTATTTTAGATACATATGTTTGTTCTCTAAAAACTAGTTTTACAAATTCTTGATTAGATCTTGTTTCTCTTGGAGGTTTGTGATTCCTTTCTTTAAGTCTCCTTCCTTATTAGTCATTGGCATGTATCTCTTAAATTTCTCTCACTTTTGAGTCATGATTTCATCGTATTATCATTTACATCTCTTCTTTATTATGTTTGCAATCATTTAAATGAGAATGACTCTTTTCCATATTTTTTATTATTTTATGAGATCTTATCATAAATATGGATTTGGAATTTTCTTTATGAGATTTGTTGGATCATGTTTAATTTGTTTATTTTTATTGTTAAAAGATCCTATTAGTTGAGTAGTCCTATATTATCTTATTATGTGATTATCAAACTAATTTATTTACTCTACTTTGACTACTCATGGATTGCCACATATGGGCCTTTGCTATTTGAACTTTATGGTTTATCATTTACCATTAGCAAGGTTTGGATTTTACCCGTTGATGGGTACATATGTAATAAAACATATCTAGTCCATGCAAAGCAATAAATTGGTTGATTATTTCTCAATTAGATAATCATGGACATGATGTTTGAATTTCATTTTTATTTTATTTTTGAGCTATATTATGTCTATTATCATGATTGTTCTTAATTGACTTTATTCTTTTTCATGATGACTCTTTCTCAAAGGATTACATACATTGATCTATCATATTTAAATATGAGATTCTTCTATATAGACTAATGTATGCCATCTTTTGATTATATGTGCTTTATTGGAATATTCTTTTGATTTTTCATCTTTAGTGGCTATTAATTGGTTATCTCTTCTTGACTAAAGATGATATTTTTTTGTCTTTTGACGATATTGTAGCCTTATATGCATCGAGCAAGGGGGAGAAATCCATAGTTGATTTACCCCTAGATCTTGTAGTTTTCTATTTTATGCTATAAGTGCTTTGGAACTAGATACGCATATTTTGAGGGGGAGCAAATTAATTGATTCAATTCATTTATACCCTTAAATATGTCGTATACCTAGTTCATCATGGACCCATACCTTCTTCTTTTTCATATCTTAGTGAATGAGGTCATGATACTTTTATTTGTTAAGGGTTTGTGAGAGTATATGCTATTGTCTTTATCATTTATCTCTCTTTTATATGGATTAAATAAGTCATCTTCTTAAATATTAACTTTCATATATTATCTTGATGACTATTGTGCTTTCGTTGGTTTGGCTTTTCTTTCATGCTTAATTGAGTTGGCTTTCCTTGTTGAGGACTTATCCAAAATTCATGATTTTTATCACCTTTGGTAGTACTTTGAGGGGGAGCATTCAAGTCGACTGAATTTCTCTTTCTCAAGTATTTTTCTCTTTTTACCTTCATGTTTATCTAAAGGGTATTCATATAGCATGATAAGGTAATTGAGTTTAAATGCATGAACTTGGATAAGCATATAGATTTTGCAAATAATGAGATTACTTTATATCAATTGCAATATTTTACATTGATCATTCTCTTATTTTGTTCCACTATTTATTTGTGGACAATTATGATTATTAATGGTTTCTTTGATCAATGTTTCATGTTTACATCTTTTCCATTGGTATCAAGTTTATTTAATGTCATATCTCAATTGGTATCTATTAGTTGCAATTATCTATTCCTCATGGCTCTTGTTTGAAATCCTTTATTTCATAGTTCTCTTCCAAAACTAGAGCAATATTTCATATCCTATTGTGTTTTGGATTTATTCCTTGGTTTTTCAAATTCCTTTGGTTTTACCAACCATATTGTGTTATGACAAGCAATTTTCTATTTCGTACTCTACATTTGGTATGTAGTTTTATACACTTGTCATTACACCATTCTCCCATTGTTTTTCTTTAGTATATCTTGATCATGATTGTCTATGCCTTCCTCATGCTCTGATTTATGTACTTAAGATTGATTTCTTATCTATTAGTACGGGGGAGCGTATTTTTGATCATGTCAAAGGGGGAGAAGTATGTTTAAGTATGTATTTATAAGTAATCTAAGTAGTATGCTTTCAGTGATATTGCTTACGTCTTTTGTATATTAGTGATACATGCATCTATACTGTCCATACTAAACTTAACCGATTTGCCATAATCAAAAAGGGGGAGATTGTTGGCCCAATGATTGTATCATATTTTTGAATATGGTTAATCTGTTAAGTTTAGCATTTCATTATCACTAATCTTCATACTATCACTATAGCATTTCTACGTATACTTATATCTTTGGTGATATGTGCCCATTGGTTTACATCTTAGTGATATGAGCTTATCTATCTTAAATTTAATTGGGTTGCCAAAATCAAAACTATGTTTTTGATTGTGGTCATTCAATTAAGTTTAAACATTATGATATCACTAACATTTATGCCATCACCTTAGCACTTATACTTAAACTTTGCATAGTCCTAATGTGCTTTAATTTATCATACTTGCTACTATGTATATTGCTTTGTTCGTCTAACATATACATGCAGAAAAGCAATAAGCAAGATCAATGTGGACATATGCAATGAAGAAATCATAGTGGGCCAAAGACGACGGATCCCACAAGATTTCTCTGAACCACCCGACGACATCTCTGGAGCCACGCACCGAGGGTTCCGCTGCCCGGTCAGCGGACGGGGGTCGAGGGGGCAGCACCCCTCGTCGGGGGTTCGGGGGCGAAGCCCCCGAAAGGTATTCAGTTTTCACAAACTGGATATCTTTGGACAGCTGCCGCCAAGGGAAAAAGCCAGCACCTATCAAAGGAAGAAGCCAAGCCATGCCATCATCATTTCAAGACTCTAAAGAAGCCTGCACCTACCTATGTTTATCTGGAGTCTGTAATGAGTCTTAGGAATTATTGTAAACACAAGAAATGGATGGCAAAATCGAAAGCTAGGGCAGAAACTAGCCCAGGATCATTTTTGGCTGAAAACCGGCATACCGACGGTATACCGGTGCATACCGGCGGTATACCGATTTTGTTCACAGAAAGTTTCTGTCCACAAAATCGGCATACCGACGGTATACCGGATCATACCGACGGTATACCGATTCAGTAACGTTGAAATTCCAACGGTCGGATTTTCAGCATTAAATGATCCCAACAGCTATATTTCGAGCCGTTACAATCCCAGACCGGTATACCGCCGGTATGCCGGATCATACCGGCGGTATGCCGGTTCGTGACTGAAAAGTTGCCTTTGGCTTCTTTTCAAGCTTTGGTTATAAATAGCCTTGAACCCCTTCATTCAAGGTTGATGCTTTGAGCCTAAAAATTTCCAAACCACCAAAGCTTATCCACATACAACTCTACAAAGCCTTCATTTGCCATCCACAAATTGTGTTAGAGTTATTGAGTTGAAAAGTGAGATCTTCATCCTATTGTAAGGAGATCAAAACCTATTGTGAAAGGTTGAAGTTGGAGAGTCTTCGTATCCAAACTCTCGGTTGAAGTTGGGGAGTCTTCGTATCCAAACTCTCAGTTGAAGTCGAAGAGCCCTTCGGATTAAAGCTCTTGTGTAAGAAGTTGGCGAGTTCTTCGGATCCAAACTCGTGTGTAACTATTTGCTCAAATAGTGGATTAAAGCCGGAGAGAGTTCCGGGACTGGACTGCCTCTTAGGAGGATACCAGGATATATCGGGTGTTGGTATTGTGTTTGCTTCTTCTCTTGCACTTATATTTTTAAATTGTCAATTAGCTTGTGCTAAGTGCTTGATTAGTTAGCTTGACCCTATTCACCCCCCTCTAGGGTTCCTACATATGTGACGTGTGTCACCAGTCACGAGAATATCTTCAATGCTTACGCTGACGTCAGCATCATTATTACGAGCATTTAAAGCGCATGCACGGATCGTTGTGCATCGCCCTCGGTATACGTAACGCCAATAGCCTCGTCATTCCTGTTATTAATACGGAAAGTGTAACGTCACAGTCGGTCAATTTTCTCATTAATACGAAGTGTGTAGTACTGCAGTCTGTCAATTCTGCCATTAATGCAGAGAGCGTAATGTTGCGCATTGTCAGTTCTGTCATTAATGTGAAGTGTATAACGTCAGAGTCAGTCAATTATGTCATTAATACAGAAAGCATAACACCGCAGTCGATCAATTCTGTCATTACAATCTCCACAATTCCATGAAAAGCCCTCTCGTTCCTTAGTCCACCAAGGTAATTCTTTTCAAATCGTCATTTCTAGTGCTAAAACCGTGTCTTAATGTTCCTGGATAAATGATTCTGGAGCAATTGATCATATGACAAATTCAAAATTATTATTTTTCATGTCCTTGCATAAAATAAGAAATTTCAGATTGCAGATGGAACTTTTTTGACAATAACCGGAATACGTTCAATAAAATTGTCACCATCTCTAACTCTCCATAATGTTCTTCATATTCCCAATCTTTCATGCAACTTGTTGTCTGAAAAAATTGTTGTGTTAATGTTTTCTCTTTATCTTGTGAGTTCCAGGACCAACCATCGGGGAGGACAATTGGCAATGCTAAGGAGTGTGTAGACCTCCATTTTTCGAAGATGGATCAAATTCAAGTAAATTAGTCTCAAATTCTTGTTTCGAATCTATCTCTGTTTCTAGTAATCAAGAATTATGTTGTGGCATTATAGGTTAGGCCACCCAAATTCTCAATATTTAAGACCGTTGTTTCCAACTTTATTTCGAAATAAAAATTCATCTTCCTTCCAATGTGAATTTTGTGTGTTAGCAAAACAAAACAACGGTCTGTTTTCCCCCACGACCTTACACACCATCAAAACATTTTTCACAAATAGATAGTGATCTGTCAAGGACTCCCACACCTTCGGGGAAAAGATGGTATGTTACATCATTCAAGATTAAGTTGGGTTTAACCGCTGAAAGAAAAATCTGAAGTAGAAATTTTCAAAATATATATATATATATATATACCATGATACAAACACAATTCCATGAAAAAATCCAATTTTTTAAGTGATAATAGGGAAGAATACTTTAATAAAATATTAGGACAGATTTTCTTAGAAAAGGAAATTATTCATCAAAGTTCTTGTAATGATACCCCTCAACAAAACGGTGTTGTTGAGAGAAAAAATAAATACCCCCTCGAGGTAGCACGAGCTTTGTGATTTACAAAAAACATACATAAATAGATTTAGGGAGATGCCATCCTAACAGCCACATATTTGATAAATTGAATGCATTCTAAAATTCTAAAATTTCATACTCCATTAGTTATCTTTCAAAACCTTATTTCCTCACGCATATCAACCAACTTGCCGATTAAAATTTTTGGATGTCTTGTGTTTGTTCATGAAAAATTCCGTCGCAAATTGTACCCTCGGACAAGAAAAATGTGTGTTTTTAGGGTATACCCCAACTCAAAAAGGTTTAAAGTGTTTTGACTCGCTTTCAAAAAAAACGTTTGTAACCATAGATGCTAATTTTTTTTAAAAACAAATCCTTCTTTAAGCTCATCTTCAAGGGGAGAATGGATGTGAAGATTCGGGTTTGAATTTAAGAGACTTGCAAATTGATTTTGTTACGAATGGAACTGAAAATGAAATTTTGGTTTTAAATCTAAACGAAAATCTAGTTGTACATCAAAATTCAAACAAACCAGATAATTCCAAAGCAATTCTGAACCAAAATCTGAATATTTCAAGAGAAAAAGAAATGGAACAATCTATAATGTCGCCACATAAGATTGATCGTTCAAAAAGAAGACGTAACATGTACATGGACAAATATTTGGATAAGTTCTTTCCGAAATTATTCCAGAAAAAGGCCACAACAGGTCCAAGACTCACCAAGTACCACCCAAATAGATCTATTTGAGTCATCTGATTTGAATATCCCTATTGCTATCCACATAGGTATTAGATCATGTATTCATCATCCTATGTCTCAATTTATGTCCTATCAAAAATTGTCACCCTTGTTTTCATCATTTATCACTCAACTATCCCTTGTAGAGATTCCGAAAACTGTATAAGAGACCTTACAGGTTCCGAAGTGGAAGGCAATTCTTGAGGAGATGCATGCGCTTGAGAAGAACGTGACCTGGGAAGTGGTGGATGTGCCTAGAGAAAAAACTCATGTTGGGTGCAAGTGGGTATTTACGGAAGTATAATTCGGATGGAACTCTTGAGAAATACTAGGCACGCCTCGTCGCCAAAGGGTTCACAGAGACTTATGGTATTGATTACTTGGAAACATTTGCACTGGTAGCCAAACTCAACACCGTGAAGGTTTTGCTATCCATGACAACTAATCTAGACTGACCTCTATAACAATTAGATGTAAAAAATGCTTTCCCCAATGAAAATTTAGAAGAAAAGGTATACATGGTTCTACCTCCGAGCATTGAAGAAAAGTTTGGAACTAGAGTGTGTAGATTGAAGAAGTCATTGTATGGTTTAAACCGGTCACCGCGAGCTTGGTTTGAGAGATTCACTAGATCAATAAAAGGCCAAGGATATGCACATGCTCAAACAGATCACACCATGTTTATGAAGTTCTCTAAAGATGGGAAGGCAATAGCCAATTGTTTATGTAGATGATATTATTCTGACAGGAGATAACATTGAAGAGATAAACCAGTTAAAAAAAATCTAGATAAGGAATTTGAGATTAAGGACTTAGGACCTTTGAGATATTTCTTAGGTATGGAGTTTGCAAAGTCTAGAAAAGGTATTGTAGTGACAAAGAGGAAGTAAATCCGAATCTACTAAACGAAACCGAGATGAGTGGATGTCGCCCAGCAGACACTCCAATTGACCCAAATGTCAAGTTACGATAAGTCACGGGAGGAAAACAGGTGGACACGACCAGATATCAAAAACTAGTAGGTAAAATAATCTATATATTCCATACACGACCAGACATATCATTTGCGGTGAGTCTCATCAACCATTTCATGCATTCACCTCGAGATGAACACCTACAGGTGTCATACAGGATACTGCGGTACTTAAAAATCTCACCAGGAAGAGAGTTGTGATCAGCGAAGTGCTGAAGCTTTTACTGATGCAAATTGGGCCGATTCAAAAACATATCGAAATAAACTACTGAGTATTGCAATTATGTGTGGAAAAACCTAGTGACATGGAGAAGGAAGAAGCAAAACGTAATGGCAAGATGCAGTACCGAAGATGAGTACAGAGCTATGGCAAACGGAGTCTGTGAGTTACTATAAATACAATGAGTACTCTCAGAGTTGAGGAGACATTCAACAACACCCATGAAGCTGTATTTTGATAACAAGGCTGTCATAAGCATTGCTTTCAATCTAGTTCAGCATGACAGGACCCTTACATAGAAGCCGACCGACATTTCATTAAGAAATAGCTCGAATCTGGAACCATTTGCATGCCATTCGTTCCATCTTCTCGGCAGATAGTAGACATATTCACAAAGGGATTATTCAAACCAAATTTTGATACATTAATTAGCAAGTTCGTATTGTCAAATATCTATCCACGAACTTAGGGGGAATGTAGGAAATATTAGAAGTTTGTTAGGAAGTCCGGTAGAAAGTTTGGTGAAGTTTGTTACGATTTAAAAGTTAAATCATGATTACTAGGAGTTGGAACGGATTTCGGTTCCTGATTACCTTGAGTTAGGAACAGATTTAAGTTCCTATTTTGTAGGAAATATTAGAAGAAACTTGTTAGGAAGTCTGGAGAAGTTTGTTACGATTTAAAAGTCAAATCTTGATTACTAGGAATTATGAATATATTCCAGTTCCTGATTACTAGGAGTTAGGAACATATTTCAGTTCCTATTTTTATGCAGTAAGTTTCTTTTTTTTTTCTATTTCTATTGTAAAAACTAAAGGTTATTCAATCAATAAAGAATTTCTTACTTTTTTTTTCCACAAAACTTTAATCGTATCAGAGCAGTAGCAACGGCGATGACTGTTCATTTGTGAATGGAGACGTCTCTTACTCTGAGTTGCTTGATTGTTCTTGAGAGGCTTCGGTCACTGATTGAAACGCTCTGCCTTCACTCTTCTTCTTCAGATGGACTGGTTTTCCATGAATTTTCCAGCAGTTTTCTCGGGTATGCCAGGGTTTCTTGCAGTAGTCACACCACGGTTTCTTCTTTCACTCCCCTTCGCCATCAGCTCCTTGGGAGACCATAGCAGAGCCTTCGGGTTCAGAATTGTTGCTAGCCCCTTGGTTCATCATCACCCTCTTTCGTCCCTTTCTTATCGGACCTCAGAGAAAACTTTACGAATTGAGGGTAATGGTTTTCGTTAAGTATACGCCCACTAGTCAGGAACATAAACACTCGGTCCTTCTATTTTCATTTCTTGAATCGTGCATAGTCATTGAGATTTTCCCAAACATGGTCCAACTCCTGCGAGAGGATGAGCATCTCGTTGTAATAGGTTGTCAAGTATCCCATTGTTTGGATTGACATAGCCTTGATTCAGTTTAAAGACTTGAAAAGAATTTTCCAAATCTAAGTAGGTTTCTCCCACAGCATTGTTGGGAAAGAAACGCGAAAACCTTTCCCCAAACCGGAGAGTACCTGCGAGAGGACCGAGCAATACAACGCACGAACCCAAAAACAACCACACAAAACAATCCACGCAGACACAGAGAATTTTTGACGTGAAAAACCCTTGCGGGAAAAAACCACGGGACGATCGGAGTCCAACCCTGAGAAGCCTCCACTAATGGAATAGAAGAATTACACCCTCTACAAACTCCTCCCGATCCAAATCGGATCCCCACAACACTCAGAAATAAGAACAATGATTACAAGGCTACGAAGAGCGAGAACGACGAGTAGATATTACCCGAACACGATCTCCTTCGAATAGCAACCTTCAATCCTCCGTCTTCTTCTCCGAAGTTGCAATGGCACTCTTGCATCCTTCTCCTCTTTTTTCTTGTGTTACGTTGCGTTATGAATTAGGGTTTGGAAATCCCAACTTAACTCCCTAATCCCGCAGCCAACCTGGACCGTTGGATTAGATCCAATGATGAAAACTCATCCAAATTCCCGCATCAGCCCCGACGACACAAAGTTCGGCCAGAACTCTGTGTCGAGCAAACAGAACCTAGCGCCACAATTCTGGAATGGCCAGACCGACTTCGGCCAGAACTCGGCCTGGGACCGAGTTCGGCCCGAACTCGGCTGCCCCGTTCCAGAACCTCCTTCTGGGTCACCAACAGCAGCAGCGACTCCGCGTCGCCTACTTCCCGAGTTTCTTCGACACACGAACGGCGCTCGTCGCACTCCGGGGTCTTCTCCACATAGGTTGGGAAACCCACCCACTCCAACAAATCTCCCCCTTCACAACTATGGGGAGGATGTCGTCATCCCGACGATCTGCCTGCAGTACTCAAACTTCCCCCTTGGTAGAATCTTCGTGAACATTCAGCTCCGTTGTCATCTGTATGAACCTTCTCAAGCGCCGCGTCCTTCTTCTCAACCACATCCCGTATCCAATGATACCGAGTCTCAATGTGCTTGGACCGGCTATGAAACGTCTGATTCTTCATAAGGTGGATAGCACTCTGTCGCAAAGCAAAGTATACTGCTCTTGCTTCAGTCCCATTTCCTGCAACAGCTTCTTCATCCACAACAGCTCCTTGCAAGCCTCCGTCGCCGCAATGTACTCTGCCTCTGTCGTCGACAAGGCAACACACTTCTGCAACCGCAACTGCCACGACACTGCTCCTCCTACAAACATCATCACGTAGCCTGAAGTCGATCGCCTCGTGTCTACATCTCCAGCCATATCAGCGTCGGTATACCCAACCAGCTTCGGCTCGTCACCACCAAAGGAAAGTCTCCAACCAGCAGTGCCTTGAAGATATCGTAGAATCCACTTGACCGCACTCCAATGTACCCTTCCAGGATTTGAAAGATACCTGCTAACCGTACCAACTGCATGAGCAATATCTGGTCTCGTACACACCATGGCATACATCAGGCTCCCCACAGCTGAGGCATATGGAACCCGCTCTATATCTTCCTTTTCGTCCTCGGTAGATGGACACTGCTCCTTAGTGAACTTAAAGTGAGCCGCGAGGGGGGAACTCACTTTCTTCGACCCGTCCATCCCGAAACGCTGAAGTACCCGGTGAATGTACTTCGTATGGAACAAGTGTAGCAGCTTGGACTCTCTCTCGGCTGATCTCCATCCCAAGAATAGTCTTCGCTGCGCCCAAATCCTTCATAGAGAAGGCCGCACCCAGTTGGCGCTTCAGCTCCGCTATCCTAGTGGCATTCCGACCCACTAATAGCATATCATCAACATAGAGCAATAAAATGATGAAATCATCATCGGCAAAATACCTCACAAATACACAGTGGTCCGACGTCGTCCGTGCATAACCATGCTCCCCCATAAACGACTCGAACTTTCTGTACCACTGGCTCGGAGCCTGCTTCAGACCATACAAGCTCTTCCTCAACTGGCAGATAAAATGTGACTTGCCCTTCTCACAGAATCCCTCTGGCTGCACCATGTACAACTCCTCAAGATCACCGTGGAGGAATGCCGTCTTCACATCCATCTGCTCGACCTCCAAGTCGAGACTGGCTGCTAATGCTAGCACCACCCGAATAGACGAATGCTTGACGAAAGGCGAAAAGATCTCATCATAATCCACGCCTTTCCGCTGACCGTAGCCTTTGACTACCAGCCTCGCTTTGTATCGAGGGCGAGTAGCATCATCTGTCTGCTTCACTCAGAACACCCATCGATTCTTCAAAGCCTTCTTTCCCTTTGGCAACCGCACCAGATCATAAGTGGAATTGGTGTGCAAGGAACTCATCTCCTCCTGCATAGCCTCCATCCACGCCTACCTGTGTTCGTCTTCCATAGCCTCTGCAAAACTTTCGGGCTCTCCCCCGTCAGTCAATAGCACATACTCATCCGGTGAGTATCTCGTAGATGGTCGACGATCTCTGTCGCTCCTTCTCAGTGGAGCCACTGGTGCTGGCTGTATACCAACAGCCTCCTCCCCTTCAGGAACTGCCTCCCCGGCATGCTCATCCTCCTGAGGGACACCCTGACCACCATCAGCAGGCTGATGATCAAGGTTGGGAGCAACTCCATGTACCGGCTCCCCCACAACTGGATCCTCTGCGATGTCCTCTGGAAACTGCTCGAAGCGAAATGACTCTAACTCAGGCAATTCCTCAGCCTCAGAAGGCGTCTCGGAATCCTGAGTGTTGGTCATGGTCTGATCCTCGACGAACACCACGTCCCTGCTTCTGTAGAGCTTTCCTTCCACTTGGTCGTAGAGTCTATAGCCAAACTCATCCCGACCGTAGCCGACAAAGACGCATCGCCTCGTCTTCGGCTCAAGTTTGGTCCTCTCGTCCTTCGGTACATGCACGAAGGCCTTACAACCAAACGCCCGCAGGTGATTGTATGACGGCTCTTTGCCGTACCATACTTTATCAGGTACATCACCCTGCAAAGGAGCACTAGGAGACAAATTAATAACATAAGCAGCTGTGAGAAGAGCCTCACCCCAATAACTGCCCGGCAAGTTTGCTTCTGACAGCAAACACCGCACCCTCTCCATCAGTGTCCTGTTCATGCGCTCCGCTACACCATTGAGCTGAGGTGTCTTTGGCGGAGTCTTCTGGTGTCGTATCCCTTGCTCTCTGCAATACGCATCAAAGGGACCGATGCATTCGCCGCCATTGTCGGACCGAACACACAACAACTTCTTGCATGTCTCCCTTTCAACAGAGGCCTGAAACTCCTTGAAAGTAGGCAGCACCTGATCCTTGGTCTTTAAGGCATAGACCCAAACCTTCCTGGAACAGTCATCAATAACAGTTACAAAGTAAGAAGCACCACCAAGAGATTTTACCTTCATAGGACCGCAG